>RJJA01000200.1:2580-112166 GCA_003724045.1 Lepidurus arcticus
AAGAAGCTTCCGTTCCTGTTCACGCCTTCGGACATCCACTTGCCCAGCTTATTCGACAGTTAGACCTGTCGTCTTGTTTTCTTTGGCCCAGCCCCTTTTTAATCCACGCCCTTGTTTTGGATCGTTTTCGATTCGTTGAAGGTATTGTTCGCTGTGTGTTTATTGACGATGGAAGCTATATTTATTACGTGAATATAGTACGCTGTACTGTAAAAAAAAGATCATTCTTTAGATAAACTCCTTCTTCGGACTACCTCATCTCAGTTAATAATATAATAGATAATGGAAGCAGAAATTCCAGATCAGTCCAATGATTCCATCTCAACCAGCGACGAGTTTGAGGTTGTAAGCCCTGGCCAAGGAAATGAAGCTTCTCCAGATTTGCACATTGCTAATAATGGGAACATGGAAGAATTAACCGAAAAGCTGGGAGAGATGTTAGCGGAAGAGAGCGTAGATAAAACCGCGGCAACCACCCAAAATCCTTCTGATCAGGACACAGGCCAATCTGAAGAAAATATTAAGACGATCCCAGTAATTCTTGAGCCTCGTTTAGATGCAGAGAAAGAGCAAGAATTAGAAGATGAGGCAGCTGAAGAATTCACCCTTTTTGATCGCGTTGCTTACCTGGGAGCGGCTAATATAAATGCCCCTCGCAGTGAGATCGAAATTCAACGAAATATGTCCATCCTGAACAGCCAATCCACTGGACAAGCTGTCCAAGGATCAATGACAATTCCTAGTCACTCTGAAGGGGCTGTTATGTAAGATCCGTTTTTAATACCGTAACGAAACCTAGTTTAAACTCAATATACTTTTTTCTTTGTAGATTGTACGATGCCCAAACTCAGCAAGAAATGGCGCGCTACACTGTTCACAGAATTTTGTTCTTTGCCAGAGGAGGAGCCAATAGTCCCGAAGCGTCTTGCTTTTCCTTTACTTGTGCTCGAGGAGATTCACAAGAAAGTGCCATTTTCCAGTGTCACGTGTTTCGTTGTGACATTCCAGAAGCAGTAAGGAAATAAGACAGTTTCGTATAGCCTTATAAACTTTCAATTTCGTCCATTCAGGTAAACAAAGTGAACGCCAGCTTTGCACAAGCTTTTCGGCGACCTAGTAAAACTGCAGAGAAGGAAAACCCTAAAATAGATTTACCTCAAACTATAATTTTTGAAGTGTTATTAGAAATACGAGAGGAAGACAGCAAAGTAAGTTTATTTTTCATTTTTTGTCTTTTTATTATTTATTAATATCTATATGTCACTGATGTAGGGAAACTTCGCTGCCGTCCCCAAAGATAAACATTTCTTTAAGTTGCGAGCTGGTTTGGAAAAAAAGGTAGTTTTGACCGTGTGCCAGGTCAGTGATGAAGGTCTGGAGTTACCCATTGAGAGAAGTTTTGGCTTGCTTATCAGCCCTGGACGAAACGTAAAACACAGTGACATGCACTTGTTAGAGATGGTAATATTAGTCTTCAGCTAATTACATGTGTACTTTATAAATGAATTAAGTGACTGTGTACTCAATATGTGACGTTAGGTGTCAATGGGAACCAATAACCAAGAAAGAGGCTCCTCGTACGTTATCACTGGACACTGGGATCCTAACGATCCTGCTTTTGATCTTCTTAACCGAGAAACGTCCAAAGAACTCGCCTGGATTTATATGACTTTGGCTGTTGATCTTGTCATTCAAGGGATACGGGAACCTGTCAGGTTTTTCATGGAGACCAAAGCTCGTGTTTTCTCTCAGCAAGAAAGGTTTTGGTACTTTAGCCGCAAACAGCGAATTGAACAGTTTGTTGTTAAATTGAAAGAAGTAAATGTTAAATACTCCGAATTTAAAATCTAATATATTGTGTAAACTTTTACGAAACTTCTCGTCTAGGTTGAGGGAGAAATTGATCCCCAGTTCGAGGTACTGGGCATAACCCCTTCTGGGGAGTTAGATAAACCTCACCGCTCTCTCAACAGTGGAATGGGCATGTCTATGGCGAGCATGTCTTTGTCTTTACATTTAGGAAGTTTGAGCCTGACTTCGTCAACATTTGGATCTCTTTATTCGCCCACACCTCAGGTCGTTAGCACCCCAAAAGAAGACGAACTTTCTGGTTAGTTAGTTCCCAAGTTTTCTTTTCTATGCTAGAATGCTCGTAATTGTTTTTTCTTTCATTAAGATAATGATGAGCCGTTATTATCCGGCTCGGGAGAGGTATCCAAGGAATGCAGTGAAGGGGAATTAGCCTCGTGGGCAGAAGTGTTGAGTTTGTGGGGTCAGAATCCAGATTCTTTGGACAGACCGCGTCAATTGAGCACATTAGTCAAACAAGGGGTGCCGGAAGCCTTACGAGGGGAAGTCTGGCTCCGGTTAGCTAACTGCGCTGGCGATTCCGATATGATGGACACGTACCGCATACTGATCACGAAGGTTAGCTCCTAAAATTCAATTAAAGACAATAGAATGTTAAAAGCCCTATATTTTTCTTTCACGCTAGGAATGTTCTTGCGAGGCCGTCATACTAAGAGATATCCACCGTACTTTCCCGGCTCATGCATTCTTCAAGGAGTCCGGCGGATTGGGGCAGGAATCACTGGCAAAGATTTCCAAAGCCTATGCGGTTTACGATGAGGAAATTGGGTATTGCCAAGGCATTAGCTTTGTGGCTGCCACTCTCTTGTTGCACGTGAGTTTATTCCCAAGTTAAGCTATACCCCCGAGTTATTATTCTGTTATGAACTGGGTTCTAGATGCCGGAAGAGCAAGCATTTTGCGTACTAGTACAGATCATGTTTTCCTATGGCTTACGTGACTTGTTCAAAGACGGATTCGAAGTGTTGCACCTCAAGTTTTACCAACTAGACCGACTTATGGAAGTAAATGCTAACCTTTCATCCCTTTTTGAAAATGTTTCAAATTGTTAACATTTGTTAGGAACATTTGCCTGACTTGTGGCTTCATTTCGCTACGTGTGGGGTGGAATCGCACATGTTTGCTTCGCAGTGGTTTCTCACTCTTTTTACTGCCAAATTCCCTCTCTTTTTAGTATTCCATGTGCTCGACGTATTCTTGTACCAAGGCGTGGATACTATCTTTCAAGTGGCTCTCGCTTTACTATCGGTAAATATTAATCACAAGTGTTTAAAAGAATAAAGTATCTATTGCAATTTTTATGTACTTTCGTTTTCAGACTTCAAGGAAAGATTTACTGGCTACAGATTTCGAAGGAATCCTTAAATATTTTCGGGTACAGCTCCCTAAACGATACCGGAACGAAGAAGCTGCGCGACAGTTGATGCGGAACGCGTGTAATACTAAGATCCGTAAGCTGAAAAAGTATGAAAAAGATTGGTGTGCTATTAAAGGTACGTAGACTAATTATTTATCTTTTCTGTTATTGTTTTGGTTTTCATAACCAAGGCGCTCTCCTTATGAATTTTTAATAACGGTTTATTTTTGTATTTTGTTAAAAAAAAGAACATGAAAGAGTGCAGGAGGATCCTGTGCAGAGATTGGAAAGGGAGAAAAAAAGATTGTTAGAAGACAATATGCGGCTGGAACGGGAGAACGATAGTTTGGCGCACGAATTAAGTAACAGCAAAATTGGATTACGGGCTGAACTGGATGCCGTGAGCTTCTTTCTTATACTTTTCGAATTTTTCTTTAGTTTGAAAATAATTATGCAGTGCTTATAATCCTCTTTAAGGCGGAAGATCGTGCCGAGTCTTCATATAAAGAAGTGGTTACTTTGCGTCGCTTGATTGGCGAAGCTGATGAAGACCGGAAACGCTTGCAAAATGAAACACTTCAGGTTAAAGAGATGCTCAAACGTGAAGTGCAACAAGCCGAATTGGAAAGTAAGCGTCAATTGGCTATTATCGCAGAATATAAGCAGGTATGCAATTAAGCTGACCGCTAATTTGTATTTCTACTACACGGTATAACTCCTAATAACTTGATTATCCGTAGATATGTTCGCAGTTGAGCCAGCGGCTTGAGAACGAACAAGAGAAGGGCAAGGAGTGGGTGGAAACGTTAAAGGTAAGTGAGCTTTGGTTTCTTGCCTTTTCTTGGGTTTGTCGTTTTTCTTCTTTTTTTATTGTTATTATTTTTAAGGGACCTTAAGTCCTGGAGCAGCAGCACATCTTAAGGAATCCGATATTACAGGAGACTTCATTAAAAATTGACGTTCCTTTTCTTTCTGGTTTATTAAGTATGTGGCTTTAGTGGGTAGTTTGGCATCCGATATTTCATAAATTTTTCCTTTCCGATAATAAGATGCTGAGTTGTGTCTTTTTTTTCAATTTTCAGGGAACGATGTTGAGCTGTGATCGATGCAGTACTTTGGTACCCGAGTTGATCCCGCCGTCGCCTGTTCATGGATTAGGGAAAGTGGAAAACTCCACGGGAAGACACAATTCTTTAAAACCGGCAGAGGCCGAGCGGCAAATCAAAGAATTGGAGCTGGAACTGGCACAAACCAAGCTGGCATTGGTGGAAGCTGAATGCCGCAATCAGGTAGGGTTTCGTTTCTTGAGGAATTATGTCATAAGGCTTTGTTTGTGATCGCGCTGTCTAAACATAGGACCTTCATCATCATACGACGGCGCTGGCGGGAGAACTCCAAGCCACGAAAAATACCTGGCTGCAGAAAACACTGTCCTCGATTAAAGAAGTGACCCGCAAAGACATCCTGAACCATCATTCGCTCCCAAGTGCCCATCGACGAGATTCTACTACTAACTAAAAACCAGAAAAGCTAAAAAAAAACTTTAAAAAATAGGGTGGTATCTGGGTTGAATTTCTCTCGCTATTTCTCTCTTGTATTAAGCCAATAGCTTTGGGAGGAATAATCCACACATTCTTAAGCGCCCATTACAAAATCTTTACTTTATGTTCCATTTAGCACGCTGTGCCATAGCAATAACATTCCGTTTAAACTTATAACACGCTGCTTTTAATGTCCGAGCTTGACCTTGTTTCACTCCATAACTCTGAAACTTGGCGATTGTACGTTGAAACCTGAACCTGTGGATTGAAGAGATTCTATTTGGTTTATATTTTCCGTAAATTTATTTTCCATTGAAATTTAAAGTTTTTTTCTTAAAATTTACCATGGTCTTGATTGAAATTTAATCTAGGATTAAGAGGTGTACGAGCAAAGTACATCTTTATTGTGGTTAAGGTTATGAAACCTAGTTAGCACTCGATAGTCAGAATGCTGCGCAGCCAGTATTTATTTGGCATCATAATACATTCACATGGTATTCCATCACAGGTATAATTTTGGGATGCAAAATTTGATACGTTTCATGTAGAAGTGGAAACTTGGGAAAATAGGATATATGGATTTGTGTACATTTTTCCAACATTTTTATTTTATAATTTTTATCCCCATCGTAACGGTTGTCCTACAGGGCGTAGGGCACGATTTCCACCTCCACTGCGAGGTTCGGCAGAAATGAGTTCGCTATTGGCTGGAAACGCCACTAGTGATTTCATCCTGGGCTTGGACTCTTGAAACGCTTTCCACCGAGTGAATAAAGACAAAGTCTTTTTTACTGGCAAGTCGTAAATTTCTTCTAAGATTGTCTGCTGTGGAGAAAGGAGGAAAGAAATAAGACACATGATTTCCGGATTTTCTGTCGTTTTGTGAAAGAATTGAGCAAGCAAGATAGCATATATTACTTTTATTAGATTTTTTTATTTTATACGTACTTTGCCACCGGGTATGTCCTGAGGGAGTTGTGATTCCATGGAATTATCCAGCCCCATTACTTGACTGTCTGCTACTAGGGTTTGATATAACGCGCGTAAAAGCGTAAGCCTGTTTCCGTGTGGAACACCGGAAACGTACCTGGGCGAATCCGAGCTTATTCTGAGCAAGCGACCATCGCAGCTTACGATGGCAACCACAATGATAACCGTAGCAATGCGGCAATCCAAGTTCACCATTATCGACCGTCCGAAATACTGTTCTAGGCAAGTAGTTGCAATAATTATATTTTTAATTAATTGCTCACCCTTACAATGAGATGCTAATCCTCGTTTTTCATAAGCATAACTCTAGTCTGCTAGGAAATTCAGTTTTCAAAACCGATCGTTAGACCCGCGTTATGTTTTCTTATTTGAGCACAAGTTGTAAAGCACTGGCTAAGGTAATGGTACGGGAAATTGATGATGACATTTTAGATGTTAGCGTGTGCGGTTAAGGGAAGTGCAATCCGGGGTGGGAGGTTGCTAAGGAAAACTCAATGGAGTATAGCTCTACTCTTAGACAAAACTTCTGGTTGCAATGGTAAACGCCCTAAAACGGATGATTGTTGTCAAGGACCATTTTTTCGGGTCCAAAAACAATTGAATAGAAGTGAGCAGCGTGCTTTATATCAATGTACCAAGCTTTATTTCCTTTTAAAAAAGAAAAAAAATCTAGAAAAGCTGGAAGGACAATCCAGTTGTAAACGCATACGGGACTTTTGGTTTGGTTGCAATTCGTATTTGTTGTTGCACGGTCAAGTGAACATTTGGTTTGCTTTGATTTACTTTTGAAGCTGGTAGTATTGTAAAAGCACAGCACAGCGAACAATGCATTGCATTTGTGAGATGAAGCAACCTGCTAAGCAATCATCTTGCTTTGAAAGCCATTTTTTCAGACACTCAATAGCCGTTTGTAAACTTGCTAGCAGTGAGTATTCGGTGCACGGGTGGAGTTATATTTAACGTAAAGTAAACCCCACTACCAATTTGGAGTTATCACACTCTTAATTGGATTATTGCTGCTTTAATTTGTGTACAAGCTCTAACCATACAAGGATTCCTTTTTCTACTGTTTGAAAGAGATGTAAGGAATCAGCAGCCTCTAGTCCGAGTTTAATTTCGCTGGTGATTGCGCTGTCTGTTAGGTTAGCCCCGGTAGCCCTGCTAGACCATATGGCTTTTCGTTAAGGACAGGCTTAATTTCCGGCTCCTGCTCCACGTAGCTTATAGGCAATGTGAGCCTTACGGAAATTTGCAGAGAAGCAATAACAGATAGCATTGCTCAATACTACAACACTTCACCGAAAGTGTTTGTTTGCAACAATTCCCAATTGCTTTCTTAGGTTTATTTTCACTTCGGTAACGGAAATTATACGGATTCTTCTTTCAATCGTAACATAATTTTATAGAAGTGCGCATAGACGCGCGCTAACTGATGGGAATATTTTTCCTAACTTTTTTTAATTTTAGTATTAACGCTTATTTTTTTTACCAAAAAGCGATATAGGTAATTAAAATACGTAAATCATAAAGTAATTAAACGTACTTTACCTGATCGTAACTTTGACCCGAAGTAATCTCCTTTAACAGAACGCGGGTGCTAGTTAATCACGTGCTAGAAAACCGAACTATATGTTTGCATTCACCTGACTATACACAAATCCATTCTCCAGCAACGTGTGCTGATTATAAGTACCTTTTCCGAGCAAGGTGTGATAGAGTACTGTGGAGTGCTCGTTCGGAGACGAACCTGGTGTCTGAGCATCATCCGAGAGCACATCTTCATCCCAGTTAAAAGGCTCTCTCGCCTACTGATACATAAGGCGGGCCAATCAGAAGAAAGGTAGCGGAGAAAAACGTATTTTTTCTGGGAGGGTACGTTTGCTTTGGCCGACCATAACTGACTTGGCGGGCGGGTTCGTCAACAACGTAAAAATCACATTGCCCCCAAGCCCAACAACAATGGTGTGGACGTCATCTTAATTTGCAATCCCTCCTACGCCGTAAATGTTCGGAAGGGCTCGTGTTGTTCCGAAGACGGAAATGACTTATTGTAACCTCCACCCCTTGTATTAAATGTTTATAAAAGGGCTTGCCTCCGAAGATGACAAACACCCTGATAGCGAAGCTTTTAGCCAAGTTACTTCCAACGATAGCTGTCTCTAACTGATATGCAGCGTAATTGCTGGCTTTCGAGCTTTATAACCCAGTTGCATGGAGTTATTATTTCTGTAAGTAGTTCGCGCGCTCTCAAATCATATTAACACAGCAATTATACGCCCCGTCAGACCGATTATTGCGGTTTCGTTCTCTGGAGTGGATTTCGGTATACTTTGTCGTGATACAACCAACTAAGGCGCTCTGCATGTAAACAGAATAATAGAGGCTTTACCAGTGTCCCCCGTCATTTCTGATTTGACACTCTTTTTGCCTCTGTTTTGGGGGACGTGGCCCTTATTACGCCTCACCTACGATACGTTGTACGTATATGGGCCATTTGCTACAGCTATCAGGGATCTTTGAGGCACAGTCGGAGAAAAGAAAAAACATACAAAAGAATGCTGTGTTTGACGTCAAACCGATGTACGATGTTTATGGCTCGAGTTTTGCACAATATGGGATTTTATCTCAAGTGAAGAAAAATAAAACCTTAGCTAATATACACGTGATCCGTGCCAGTATACTTTTTTCCTTTTTTTTGTAGTTTATACTGTGCCCTGGTATACGTCCGTTCTTCAAGGTATCTTTGAATTTCGATGAAGTTCGGTGAAGGCCCGAACTTCTTTCAGTGGGCTGCATGCAATTGGAGATGTACATACATATATTTTTGTAACCTCGCCTTCAGATCTCCAATGTACGCGTCTGCTGTCTCCACGAGGAAGGGCATAATTTGTTTTCCATGAATTCTTGAATAGCCCGTACTGGAAATTGGTATTTTTAAAATGTAATTTAAGAGCTCGTTTTAAGTGCCTATCTTAGAATTTCCAGGTCACTTTTTCTTGAGTGTCATGTAATTATCAACTCCAACATATAATCGATATAGATTTGGCTTAACGGAATTATGTTTTTAGTGTGCAGCCATGGATGCGGGATGATGATTTTTCTATTGGAATATGAATTGAATGATTTTTTTCATACGAACAACATCCATATAAGGATGTAGAATCGTCTTCAGCTCTTTTTTGGGGGGGTCACTTTTGTTTGCTGATTTGATCGCATTAAAACTGCTGGGGAGTATAGGCCCCTGGGTTTTCGTTTGAAACGTAGTTTGGTTGCATTTACAAACGCTTCTGGGAAAAGGGACTCTACGTGCTAGTATAGAAATTATGACTTGCCAATGTTTTAACAATGCCGATTATGTCCGTGTTTTTGATAAAAACAGCAACGAGGACTATTTTAGTCAACTTCTGCTTTGTCAACTCTATACTCGTCAAAGTCTAGTACATTTTCCAGGGAGATCGGGATATTAATTTTATGTAATTTAACGAAAACATTTAATTTTACTTAGAATTTGTTGTAAAAAAACAAAAACTTTAAGTAAATTTTTGTATTTTTACTCACTTTTTTAACAGTGTATACCTGTAGCGCAAGGGATTCACAATAGAATAGCAAATTTTCTATTTATTTTTATTTACTTATATTAATTGGATTAATGTTTGCAAAAATTAATGTAGGTTCTTGTAATGGGATAAAAAAGATGATAGCTTGTCTGGAATATTTGCTAAATACAGTAAAATACGTAAATACGTAAAATTTGAATGCCAGGTATGCGTAGTGTGCAGGGACATCTGACGTCACCGTGTTGGAGTTACAGTTTGGCGCCAAAAACCCTGTGAATGGAGAATATTACTTTGCTTGGGCTTGCTAGCCATAGGCGACGGTAGGAGGGCGGTAACAAAACCTCGCGTGTCTTATTTTCAAAATAATCGCAATTAATAGTACCTCGGATCCAAAAACATTTTCTAGACGCTAATCTTTAACCCTTGAATAAGTACATAATTTGCGTATTTTCGGGGGAGTTTTGTAAACGAAAGTCAGCGAGTAGGAAAAAGAGATTGGGCGACGTCGAACTCGGCTTGACAAGACGCAAGCCTTCCGGCTTGGTTGAGGCTTTGTGTTCGTTGAGTTACTTTTGCCTTAAATGTGTCGATGAATTGTGGGTGATTTTCAAGAGCTGTTTTCAGTAAGTCATGAGAATTGATTAGCTAGTTGATTAGTTTTCCACCTATTTGTTAAAAAATGCAACGTTATTATTGTTTATTTTCGAAATTTAATCTCTTGCTTGAGCTGTCAAAACTGGAAAGGCTGGGCATGGACGCCTGAACATTCCTGTTTATAGTTTGGTGTAAATGGTTACATTTAATCCGTTTATCACAGTAGCTGACTGCTTTCTTGTATGGTGTCACTGTTATTATTGAGCTAATATCTCAATTTTTCTTTAGTCTGTTCTCATTGTTTTAAAAGCAGGAACGTGGTAAGAAGAGGGTGCGTTATTCTTTTGTTTGCTGGATTAATTATGATCGTTATCAAACGAGGATAATTTGAATATTAATGCTTGTATTAAAAAAGTGAAGACTGTCAAGCATAAGTTGCTTAAGTGTCAGAGGAATTAACCGTGCATTGATATTTTTGTTTTATTATTTTTATTTTTGGCTTCAGGTTTGTGATTTCCGAAGGCTGAGTTAGAAGAAACAGATTTGGGGACGGCTTTATGGAGATTAGCAATTCCAGAAATGCCCCGTAATACAAAAGTTCTGGTCTACAAGCCAGAAACTTCTAGTTTTGAATTGGGTGGAACTACGACGATTAAGCAAGAAGTCTGCAGTCCGTCAGGCTCAGATTTGGCTTCTCAACTCTTGGCCAGGGCTGGATTATCATCGCCAAGTAAGTAACCTTTGAATTTGTAATGAAAAAAATGCTTTAATATGTTTTTCCTTAATAGATATTATAGCCAAGAAAGAGCCTCCTGAATATTCCACACCTCAGCTGAATAATGGCGAAAAAGAGTACACTGTGTTGGTCGAAAACTATAGTAAAGTTACCCCGTCTCCTCAAACGCCATACAATGCCCGTGGTAAAGAGCTGACCAAACCAGACGTAAGCCCTCGTTAATTGGACTTATTAAATATTTATTTAAAATTTGCCCTCGAAGCAGGTGAAACGAAGACTGAACTTGGACGCATCCGGAACTGAAGAAGGTTTCAAAGCACCCAAGAGCAAACGAGTTCGAGCTGCTGCCCCAGTTGCTCAGACTACACAAAATGCAGCCAATAAAAGTAAGTAAAGCATGCCAAAATTCCTTTTGGAAACCAACAGTAGTGTTGCTGACGCATGCCTAGAATTTCCTCTTGTCATAGACGACAAACGGTGCAACACCTCCTTGGGGTTGCTCACCACAAGGTTTCTGGGACTCTTGCAAACTGCTCAAGACGGAATTGTTGACCTGAATGCGGCATGCGAAGTCCTGTCAGTACAAAAACGACGCATTTACGACATCACCAATGTGCTGGAAGGGATTGGTCTGTTGGACAAAATATCCAAAAATAACATTCAGTGGAAGTAAGTTATTCTTGCTCTCTCTCGATATTCACATTCAGTCTAATGTAATGAAATTTAGGGGTACTGATGCGGGATTTTTCCAAGATTCTCAAACTGATCTTACGCAAGAGCTCTCCGACTTAGAAACGAAGGAAAATCAGCTGGATGAGCTCATTTTGCGTACTGGTAAAAAAATCATACACATATCGACTGCGAACATTGGTCTAACTCTGTGTTCATTCAATTCTTCTAGAGTCCCAGCTTCGCCAGTTAAGTGAAGACAAGCGATACGCTTACGTGACGTACCAGGACCTACGGAGCATAGAAGACTATCGCCAACAGACAGTCTTGGCTGTGAAAGCTCCACCAGAAACAAAACTCCAAGTGCCACACCCCAGTGAGGTAGAAGTTTCAACTTTTTTTAAAAATATTTTACAATTTGTATTTTGTTCTTGAAATCTAATCCGATTTGGGTTATCAGGGTTTACAAATTCACATGAAAAGTGATTGCGGTGAAATAGAGGTTTTTCTATGCCCAGATGATGATTCACCTGTGTCGTCTCACAACAACACACCCAAGTCTGCTGTACCTAAGCTAGAATCCCCTAAGATCAAGTATTTTTTTATTTTATTTGTATTTTTTGCTGAGCCGTATGTAATAACAGTTCCTTTAGGTGGTCGACATCTGTGGCTTTACCTGGGGATTCTCCTGCCAAAACGGTTATGAAAGACGGCATTTTGTCTTCGCTTGAGCAGAAAAGCGGAGGCAAGTTACCTACCCAGCCAAATGGTAAGTTTTCTAAAAATTATTCTTTCTTTGGTATTGTTTGACCGTACCATGTTCAACGTCTGTTACGTAGGCCAAGATACCGGTTCGGCTTCCCCCTCAGCTTCTGCTACTTCAGAGCCTTTTCTGTCATTGGAGCCTCCCGTCTCCGAAAGCGATTACACATTTAGTATGGATGACGGCGAAGGCATTCGGGATTTATTTGATTTCATGTTTTAGACTAGTTTTCTTTCTTGTGTTATGATCTGTTTTTGGCGAGAGCATGTTTTAAGCGGTTTTCTTGCACAATGAATGAATTCTTATTTACAAATGTTGTGGAAGTTGTCATCCTATCGCCTCATTCTATGCACGTATTTTTTTCATGGAAAGTGTGAAATTCTTGTTGACTGCAGTGCAAATGCCAGGTTTTTTATTATAGCTCTTTTTTCCGGGTTCATAGTGACCAAAGATATTTTGTATGGGTCGTTAAATAACCGAACGGCTCTCCTGCATGTCCATGGTGAATAGACGGATAGGATTTTGATTCAATGTCCTTTTCCTGTAATAGCTCTTTATATATTTAACCTTTTGAAGTTTAAGTGAGTGATTTATTACGACTATAACATCACCGAATCCCAACATGATATGCGACATATGATTGCGAGAAGTAGAGAGCGAGATTGCCCTTACATATGGGGAGCCATACATAAGGAAAAGGGGTTTGCCAAAAGGTTAGGGGAGGGTTATGTACAGAAAAGCAGAACGGGTCGGAAATTAAAGTCCTAATTTTGCTCGGGGATGGGGACACATGTAGGAATGGCATTGGACCATTTGCCGTTCTTTAAGCAGCGCAACATTTTGGAGCCTACCAGACTTAGTCCACTGGCGCAATCGAACGCCACCGTCTCGCCAATACTGTAGAAGAATTTCACCGAAGACATCGTACCGCCAATAGTAGTTCCAGGATAAGTGCAAGCTTGAATACCTGTTTCAAAAACAAGTATGCAGATTAGCTTCAATTGTCCAAACTTCATGGTTTTAAATTTTCAGATTTATTTACATTTGGGTGCAGGTCCAGACCATCGACCGGAATCTTGGCACACGAGGATGGGTTGCCCTTCCATCATGAATCCTCCGTGGCAATGAAACTGGATAACGTCTCCAGATTTAAAAACTGTTCCTCCTTGGATATAGCCATTCTCGGGGATTTCCGGTGAGTCACATTGTACTTCTGTAGAATTGTTTTTTAGATAAAATTGTAGAGATTTGGACGACTAAGTCACGTCGTCATAAAATGACATACATCAAATGACTAAATCATAGAAAATGCTAAAAATTAACATAAAATATATCTTGTTTTAGATACTAATAAAGTAATTATGTCATGATTAATTGTCGCGTGATTTTATAATGCTACGCGGTTTCCGAATTGGGCGACGGTATAGGATGAGACGGTCGTAAATGCGAGTATAATGAACACTTACCTTCACATTTCGGTAAAGGAGTCGCCCATTCGCCGTTCGGTTGGCATATTGTTTCTGTTGGGCCTCGTAACGCAAATCCAGGAGGACAGGAGAAAAGGGCTCTCCCACCAACTTCACGACTCAACGTGGAAATTCGTAACGATCGTCCAGTTATGTTGGAGAGCTCTGGACATTCCACACCTGAAACATAATCGTACTCTTAATACTCTTAATATCTCTATCTCTTAATACTATTAATATCTCTATCTCTTAATACTCTTAATATCTTTTTGCCTCCTTCAATTCTGACTTCGTTCATCTTCGAATATCATTAGGATAAAAAAGCATGCACGGCTTATGCAGATCGACATTTACGTCGCTTTGAAATTGTCCCGGAGTTCAAAAGAAAATAATACAACAAATCTTCATTTAAGAGACAAAATTTAATTAGTTGGAAACAAATTTGATCCGGTATTTTTTTAGAGGTAGTGGATAGGATTGAAGAATATTAAGTATCCTGACATGAATATTCTGACTTAATAAATAGAGGCATGATTTTTCGCCGTTGTGGGATAATGCAGTAGATTATTCGTTGATAGATGCAGTTTCTTCAAATTTGGGGGTCGAAGAAAATGGCGCGAAAAAAATATGTACTTTTTGTTTACTAGAGCCTTGTCAATTTTAAAAACGATAAATCATGATCCGATCGTTTATTATTCCTCTAAAGGAATAATCTGTCACAATGGATTCACTTTTAATTACGTTTATGCAAATAAACGTAAACAAACTTACTTCCGATTCTTACATATTCTTTAATAAATATTTGCGTGGGCTTACTTTCGCAAATAGGGATCGGAGCATTCCAGTTGCCGGACGGTAGACAGGTTATCTCAGGTGCTCCAATAAGCGAGTTCCCGTTTTGGCAAGAAAATAAGACTTTGGTATTCATCTTTGTGTTCTTATTAGAAATGACCAGGCCTTTGCGGTCATCGGGGATAGTTGGGCAGTGGATAGCTAGAACAAAATAAGGAGCTTTTAACCTTGTATCGATTCCAAAAACTCATGCACGTTTATACCTTTAACGGCTATTTCAATCTTATGAGAATGTCTCGTAGGTGTAACACACGTGAAAGTGCCAGAATCATCTTTCTGAGCGTGAAGGATACTTAATCTGAACTCCAACTGAGGATCGCGTCCGGCATCCGTAGTCCACCCCTCGGGATATTTTCTGTTCAAGCCCAAAACCGAAAGAAAAAACAAAAAATGAAATACGAACGATTTGGCCTCTTAATACCAACAGCTATCGGTTTATTCTATACCTGTAGTTATGGGAAACTTCCCATTTCGGGACGCCGAAACGCCTGATCCAGAGACATTCCATATGCAGGATTGTGCCGGGGTACACGATAAGCTTTCCGTCATTGCTTTGTGCAATAGGGCCCAACTGGTGTCGAAACAAGATCGTCGGCGGCTTCTCTACTACGAAATACATGCCAAGTTCAAACACATGCATGCTCCGAGGCGAATAGTTTCTAACTCACGCGCGTAATCATTCTCTTGGTTCAAACCAAAGCAAGTGGGTTTGACGCCAGTCCATTCCCCGCGCGTGCATTTTCGCCGGACTGATCCTAGCAAAGCATATTTCCCAATATCAGAGCACCGCGAGACCTGTTATATGAGTATTTTCATTAGCCTCTTCTGTCTGCAACTTTTGGCAAGCAAAGGAGAGACATACGAGTTCAGTTCCGGGTGGAAATTCCACAAAATCCTCAGTAATTTGTTGGTCTTCGTAAAACGTGACTAAATTGGGTTCGTCATTCCGGAAAATGCAAGATCGATTCGAGCCTGCCGAAACGACGTCTGGTTCTTCTCCGTCTAGTTGTTGTTGGGGGGGGGGCAATAATAAGCTATTCTTTCCCAATATGTTTGTAAAAAATGTATATAACTTTTTACCACAGCTAAGCGAACGTCCTACCCAGCTTCCATCTTCGCAAACGATTTGCCAACTCGTCTTTTCGCCCATAATACTCGTCACGCAGCGAAACGTGACTTCCGTGCTGTCAGGGAACCTAAAGGTGTACTTATTAAACCCAATTCTTTGGGTCCCGCCCGCTTTAGGTTATCATCATTCTTGTTTCTTATTTTTTTTTTCTGGCCCTTATGTTGAGCAAGCATAATCTTGCTTGGGTTCTGCTTTAGCGCCTGTTGTGCTTTTTTTTGGCTCCTTTTACCTTCTTTCAGAATCGTTTAATGGCTCTCCGTTACGAAAAATCAAAGAGCCTTGTATCCTGGCTGGCGGTCCACACGTTTTTTTATTGGGTAGGGAGTAATCGATAAGGCTCATCTCGCCGCCAATTGTAATATCACTCCCTCCTTGAAAACCAACTAACTTTTTGCCATCTTGGGAGCCTGTTGTGGATCATAATGAAAAATGAAAACGTCAAGCCAGTGTAGAAAGTTTTCCTTTTATCACACACAGCTTCTTTTCCCCAAGTTATTAAGAAAATCCCATACAGGAAAAACGAAACAAAAATCAAACAGCAAAAAAAAACGAACTTACTATCTCCCATGCCGCTTCGGGATCTGGATTTGCATAAAGGTGACTGGGGAAGTAATTCTCCCATCCGGCATCTGATAGGCAGCGAATTCATTTTCTCATAATCAAGCTCCAAGCATGTGTAATCAACGATGGAGCCGTGAGCTATAGTGAGGCCTGCTCGATAACCAGATGTGTACTGCCCGTTGGGAATTTTCGGCAGCTCGCACGGTGCTGTAGCAAAAGAAAGACAAATATTTTACTACCACTATTACTCAATTTCACGACAGCTTCTTATTAAATTCCCAGTTTGTATACATATGATTTTTTTTTTAATATATATCGCATATATAAGCACTTTAATGTATACAAACTTTTCCGAAAATTTCAGCATGGTTTTAGCACTCGATACTTCATCATACCTGGGGCACACTCTGGCTTTTGTGTTACAGCCCATTCGCCGTACCAACATCTCAGAGCTTCGTTGCCCTGGACACTAAATCCAGGCGTGCAAGAAAATTCTAACGTTTCGTTATGCGGAATTTCTGCGCCTTCTTCTGTTGGGAGGCCGTTACGTTTAAAAATTGCGTTCTCAGCCGCAGGAACGATGCACGGACCTGAAAAAGAAACAAAAATATTGGAAATCAATAGGCGAGGCATAGTTAAAAAATGACAGTAGCAAGAGAAAAGAATTCGAGTACTATACTTGTCAAACAAATGGGAACTTTGGGCTTCCAGCGGCCTTCTTTACAGCGTACGGTTCGGTTGCCTACGTTCAAGGCATAGCCTTTGCTACACGTCACGCGGACCACTGTTCCAGTACCGAAAGTTTCGTTGGGATTTTTGCCCTGTTTCACAATTTCCATATGAGCGTACGGCTCGATAGCCAATGGAGGGCAATAGTCTTTTTTATGGGGTTGTTGGGGGAAGATACAATACAGAAAGAAAAGCATCAGCCGTTTTATGACAAGCGTACAATCGAATAGAGAACTCTTGACTTATATTTATTTTTTTTAAAATGCATATGTACCTGTTTCCATTGGCTTTGACCCATCGTTATAGCTCTGTTTGTGCTTTAAACGGCGTTTGCCAATATCCCGGCCACTACCTCCGCCACCGCCAGTGCGGTGAGAAATCGGTCGTTGAACGCGGAGAACGTTTCTTTTCCGGCGTAAGGAGCGCACTGCACGAGCCCAACGCAGTCGGGGATGTTTTCCAGAAATGCATCTAGAGACAACATTGTCCAAGTAAGCTACTTTCTAGAATTTCTGCCAACTCGAATGTAAATGGGTTTCACTTTCTTTGAGCTTTAAGTGATGATGGGGAACATGTCTTTATAAGCAAACATGAGTACTATCGCTGGTCAAGAAAACAGTTCTTTTGCAATAAAGGTTTAATTCTTTTAATCAAAGGAGATTTGTTGGCTATGTGTTGGCCCCTCATACTATGTTAAACAGTTTTAGGTTAAGTACGTTTTATTTAATTATTTAAACAAATTTTGCATGTGTAGCCTATATGTAAAAACACTATAGTGCTGGGGAATTACCTGGGGAACATTTTGGGGCTCCAGCGGCCGGCAACGCACGTTGCACCAGGCGGGCCTTCGTCGAGAATAAAGCCTTTGTCGCACTCGAACATAATCTGTCGGTTATTGGTAACTTTGCGAACATATGGCCGGTAATCATAAAGGCCCATATTCCCTACCAACAGAACTTTCCCATTTTCCAAATAGCCCGGGAATGGGCAATATACTGTGAAACAATGCGACCAAAAACCTTCGATTACTAAGCCTGTTCCGCACTCCCCCTTCTATTTTTCTTTTTTTATTTCTCCCAAAAGTATTCGAGTAAGGGTTCTTAGAGCTTAGATATGACGTAGAGAGAAAGATAGATAGAGTTATAAATACCTTCCACACAGACAGGCGTTTCACCCGTCCAATTTCCATAACGGCATTCTGTCACATTATTGCCTTGTAAAGTGTAGCCATCTTTGCATTTAAATAAAGCTCTCATGCCGTGTTCAGTTTTGGGGGCAATTACCATTCCGTGGCGAGGCCGGATGGGAAGTTGTTTGCATCTTGCTAAACGTTGATCAATAACGGATAAAAAGATCGGCTCAGAAAATGTTTTCGCTCCATTTATCTTTCCACTTTGACTATTACCTGCTTCGCATTTAGGGTTAATGGTCCAAGATCCATTGTTACATGTCGGCAAAAGAAAACCGTACGAAGGTTCGTAGCGGTGTGAACATTCCAAACTAAGCGTTTGTGCGTGCGGAATGGTCGCACCGGGCGAAGCTCCTTGGACTTTGCCGAATTCCACCGAAGGAACCAAACACGGCGCTGCAAAAAAGCCCCAGGATGTTTTTTTAACACATTAATGCGCTTTAAAGCTCTCTACTTTTCTGGGTCCAGATGAGGGGGAGAAAAAAACATCAGAGAAAACACTCGTGCGTCCCAAACAAAGAAAAATAGACAAGAAGAAGCCAACCGCAGCCAGTTCAGAAACCAAAAAGTTGAGATATGTAAAAAAGAAAAGCCACAATGCTTGCTTTCGTTTTCTCTCTTGTTGTTGAGGGGATTTGATTCGATTTGATTCACAGATAAGGACGTCGGGTTTAGGGTAGTTAGTTTACCGTAACAAAGCGGTGGTGGATATCTCCATTTGCCATCACTTTGGCAACCATTGGCAGCTGAGCCCACCATAATCATGCTTTCAAAACAACGGTAAATAATGGAAGCTCCCAATGCTGTTCCATGCTCCAGGTTCTCGATCCATCCATTGTAAATCGGGCCGGGATTGCCGCAGTTAATTTCTGGCGTTAGGGGGAGTTATATATATATATATATATATATATATAGCAGCCGTATGTTAGACGGAATAGTTAGTACAAGATCATGGCATTACAGGTTCCCAAGTCATTTAGTATATATCATGAGCTGAATAACCCCTCGTGATAAGGACATTTGCGATGTTTATATTCGGTCTTACCTCTGCTACTGTGTGGTTCCATTTGGAGGAATTGTTAAGCAAAATTTGAGGGATTGAAGGGGAGATTATTTGAGTGCAGGGGGTAACAAGAAGCCATGCTAAGCGAAAGAGGAAAAGAAATAGAGCGGCCAAAGTTTGTGTGGAAGCTTTCAAGAGTCTATAAGGAGCCGCATGCCACATTTGTCGCCAAACTATTACCTGCACACTGCGGCAGCCCGTGTGACCATTTCCCGTTGAGCTGACAAGTAGCCCGCGTGTTGGCTCCCACGAATTTCATATTGTCGAGGCAGCGGTAGGTGATGGCGGCATGCAAAGTAGTGTGAATTCCCTCAATCCAGCCGTTCGCAAGCAAACCTGGGCTACCGCAGTTGATTTCTGGAGAAACAGCCAGCACAGATGCCCAGCAGAGCAAGAAAGTAGAGAGCGAAAAGAGGTATAGAGATAGGAAAGAACGACAGACGAGTAGAAAGAGAGACAGACGAGCACGTCACGACAAGGTATAGCAGAGATTTTCTGGCTAGGAATGATAAGGGCGATAGTTAATGAAGCTGGATGGGTTTCTGTTTCATTCATTTGGTCTGTCGATAGAAAGAATAATGCCGGGAAAGAGGGGGAGCCCCAAATTGGATCCACATACTTACCATCTCTTCTGGCCCCCATCACCCCTTTCTTTAATTTAATTATTAACATTTGGCACGCGAGAGAATTACGACCGTTATGGGACAAAAACTCAGACATATGTACAATGTAAACGTGTTATAAGCCCGTTGGGTTGTGTGTGTGTATATTATGTGAGGAATTGATGGCCCTCATAAGCTTATGATTCTGGTTTCCGAGTCCGCCAAGCTCGCTGGAGCATGTCAATTTATCACTGAACACACAGAATACCCTCCGAACTTACACTAAGACTGGAAGCAACTTCAACTCGTAATCACATGTTGCTCATATCCATTTTTTCTTTTTACCTTTGCAGTATGGTTCTTCACCCGACCATCTTTTGTCTGTTCCGCAACGACGAGTGGATTCGCCCAATAGTGAAAATCCGTATTTGCATTCATACGAGATAATGGAGTTGTACGAGATGGATGTGAATATGGCTTTCCCGTTGATCGGATTGTCCGGAATGGGACATTGTACCGCTAACGCAAAAAGAGACGTCAAAGAAACGAGACAATATAAAGATTTGGATAAGGCCCTCCGTTTTTAAATCGATTCAAGAAGGGAAGAAATAAAAAACTCGAGAAATGGTTTTAAAAGAAACATCTCAGTGTTTCGGTCGCTTACGGACACACGTGGGTAGTTCGGCAGGCGTCCAAGTACCGTCTGCTTGACAGTAACGATTAGCTCGACCAACTAAATCGAAACCCGGCTGGCAGGAGTACGTAACTCGACAGCTAAACGTATAACAATCTCCTTCGTGCCGACCATTCAGCATATCGCCTGGATTCCCACACGAACGTGCTGTATATATAAAAAAAGAAGTTCCACCAACTCATTTATTTTAAATCAGTCCATTAGCTTTAATTAGCCAGGGGAACTTCTTGACGGCTTTCAAAATGTTTCAGTTGGCTATAACTTACGTTCACAGTTGACATCCGGACCGTACCACATGGCTGTCCCGTTGACCGTATTGAGCAAGCATTTAGCTCGAGCAAAGCCCGTGGTGGTATAGCCGGGGTAACATTGATATTGCAGCATAGTATCGAGTGCAAATGTCGTTTGCTCGGCAGGAGCATTGTGTCGAGCATGTTCCACAGTAGGGGGGTCGAAACAGTAACTCGGGTTGAGATTAGCTGTAATTGAGTTATAATTGAATTGTAAGGAATAAAATGTGAAACAGTTGAATTATAGTAGCAGAATTGCATAAGCGATTTACGTCTACAAATGGGTTCCATTCCCGACCAAGTTCCATCGGCTTGGCAAATTCTTGTCTCTAGACCCACGAGCCGATTGTCGTCATCACAACTATACATGGCGCGATCGCTGTAAAAGCGACCACTTACGAAAACACGGCCCTTGTCTGGATTTTTCAATTCCGGGCATTCTTTATCTATATTATAGAAATCAATTAGAAAATACAGTTGACATCTATCTTAACATATTTCTATTTTTGTCTTATCGCACTAAGTCGTCCTGAATATTGTGAACATTTTAGGTATTTTACAGCTTCTTTCTGTACAAATCGCACTTACAATTTGCGACGTCAGGGCAACAGCCAAAAAAAGAACTGAAAAAAAACTTGTTCTAGAAAATTCAGCCAAAGGTCCCTTCTGAGTGATATTTTCCTTCCATCAATCGATACCATTATTAAGCTATTAAATAACGAAGTTCCAAAAAATGTGGACGCATGAACATCTTTGCCGCGTTCCTTTTAACCAAAGTTAAAAGTCTATACCCAATAGGCTTTGCGCTTAGCGTTCAAGACAAAAGTAGACTTCGCTAGTCATCTTTGGGCTTATACGCGTTTTCCTTAGTTATTAGTCGACTTAAACTTTAGAAGTCGACTTTTAGTTTTGGTTATATATATTATAGTTTTAGTTTAGTTTTGATTATCGAGTAGCCTACTCTTATCCCCGGACTTAAACTTAACCCCGCCCCTTGTTTATTTGTCTCCTTTGTCGATATCGAACAATTCATACATTGCTTTTGTTTATTTTCTACAAGCACCAACAATACTGCAATATCTACAATAAACCTTTTGTTTATTTTCTACAAGTGGGTGGAGCTTTTTGTACACTTTTGCTTACAAGCGTTCGTTTTGAATCAAAACTTTCCAAGTCAACTTCGGTAAACTTTCAAAGTTTGGGCTAAAACGAACGCTTAGAAGCAAAAGTCAAGGAAGTCTGCAAGTCTAAGTTTAAATCGACGGTGCAAAAAGAACGCGGCTCTTGTCACTCAGAGCTTATTAGTTTACATTTCTTACGCGTGAAAATAAACAGTAACCATGGTAACAAGCGCTGTTAGCCACGCCATGAAAGGCAACTCGAGAAAAGTTCATCGTTCTTAGAATAATGCAGTTACAAATATCCATATTTTTTTTTTATATTCACAGACTTTCCGTTGAAAGCCGTACATTGCAAAATTTTCCTTGAAAGCGTTTGATTGCAGTTTCTCATTGATTCAGATAGCATGGTAAAAGTCTCGGAGATTTAGGCTGTCCAGTTAACAAGATCCATTTCTGGGGCCCAAATGGCTGAATTGCATCTCGAACTTTTTCTTTTTCTTGCCCCTCTTATCTTGTGATTTTATTTCAATGGGTGTGTGCCAGAAATTCTTGTCCCAAATGTTAGCTTCTGCTATCACCACTCAAGATTACAAATGTTGCTGGGTCTGTCAGAATGTTTTGGCGGTAAAAAGGGCGGAACGGGGCGCAGGACCGGCTGTTGCGGGTTTTGTGCAGAACTTGCAACTTTTTGGCCCTAAATTGCTCCAAGAGTTGCCGATAGTAAGAGCTTGAAGGGTGCTGAACGAATGGTTTCTCGCTTATAAGGGGGGAAATATAACCTTTGATTGCTTTTCATGACGGCCTTCCTCCTCTTATATAATACCGGGCTTAAATACGACGCTATAAACTTCGGGAACTGGAATGGTCTAGAAAAGGGTAACAGTGAGTTTGCGGAAGGAGGGGTAATTAGGTTTTGTAGTCAATAATTGAGTCGGTTTCCTACCTTTCCGCGTGAATGCGGTTTTGCAACATATTATAAGAAGAATCTTATACTCATGCTCCCTCTCTCTCTCTTGCTTTGTTTCACCTACCCCTCTTTCCTTCGTCCATTTAGCAGTTCTAATTAACACTATTGACTGCCATTATACGCACCCTAACTAATTTGAAAGGCTTCTGTAATTATACAGTAAGGCCCAAAACTTGCAGGGCTTGGGATCAAACTTAGACATCTGTAGGCTAAACGTAGAGGAACGAGTTAAGACATCGAATATCCTCATGTAATGAACTTTACATCCAATGTGCATTGCCGGAAATTCGTTGGATTCGTTGGGAAAGCTACTGGTCCGCTTTCAAGTAATTTTCATTCCCTTTTATAATTCAAGCATCGGGAGAGCATAAAACTGTCGATGGCTGTCGTCCTCAAGAAGAAAGGAAACTGGGTTATATAGTCCACACTTAGGATTTTCTCATGAAAGCAAGCTTGAGAGGAGGTTTTCTTCTCTTTTGCTTTAACTTTCATTTCTTAAAAAAAAGTGGGCAGATGCTAAATAAAGGTCCCTCCACCCCATGTCTTCATGGCGAATCTACTCTGATTCTTGTATACATGAAGATATCATGTATATATGAAAGACATCCATTAACTCATCTTCGCTAGCGTATTCGTCCCCTCCCCCTTATTTTCCCTTTGTTGGCACTAGCAGACGAATATCTCTTACACTCATTCGTTATACGCGGCCTTTTTTAGCGAGAAAAAAATAGAAAGAGAAAAGAAACGCGTACAAGATTTGTTTTATTTTGTATCATGAAAAATACTTCCTATCGTGCTACAACTTTGAAGGGGAGAAAAATGAGCCTTGTGATACTCGCCCCTGAGGTCTTTCGGTCAGATGAAAACTGTTCGATACAATTAGTGTAAGCAGATCAATGTTCATGTGTGCGTGCACAACCTTCAGTGAGGTGACACTTCCGAGTTCACCCCTTACCCCCATTTCTTGGGGCTGCATTTTAAACGAAAGGAAACTTTTATAATCACGGACTTGATAGGGAGGGTTTGCGGTGTAAAATAGCGTCGTTTTTGCTTTGTTGCTTTGCATAATGGGCTCATCGTGATAAATGAAAGTCTATTCTTTTCCAATAATTTATTCCCACCGTAGGGATTTTATGCCGTCTTTTCTTTTCCCAAATAAATCTTCCCAAGTACAAGGCGCGAGGACCAACCCGAGACGCAAAAGGATCTTACGATAAAATAAAAATAAAAAAAAAGATTTGGGAAAATCTGCAGCAATACTTCCCCTCCCGCTTAACCACCCAAACCTCAACAATTTTTCTTATCTACTACAGCTGTGACCGTCAATCTTTCCCATCTGCACCCCCAGGGTAAAAAATACCTATCCATGCTGTCGGAATTGGAAACTTAAATAGTCCTGATTACCTGCTTTCCTATATTCGTGGGAACCATAAAGCTGTTAGGCCATTTGATCTTCACTAGACTTTAATGCGCAAAAAGAAAAAAGAGCAAGTAGATTTACAATATTGCAATAACGTAAACTTGGGAATTATTTTATCATCCACAGCGAACCGGTTCGTGTCATGTAAATGTTCCAACTACACGCATTTAATCATAGAATTGCTCAGGCGAGCAAAATATGACCCTTACAAGTGGATAAAGATTGCCGTCCTGGTGGATAACCCTACTTTTGTGACTTGGTGAAAAACATGTTGATTCAGTCCCTGAAACTTATCGAGAGACTTGAACTGCCAAGGGAAAACTGATCTTTTGTAAGCAAACGCATGTGTGGAAATGGAGCGCGCTTTCCATCCCTCCTGGCCCCCCAAGTATTCCGTGCCTTAGCTAGGGAAGAGAAGCTCTCGGAGTCGTAAAAACAGGTTGATCTTTCCATTAGGGTCTACAGACCTTCCGGACTCCGTAAAACCGTAATTGCATCTGCTTACTAAGATTGGAGAGCGTAAAAGAATGTGTTGATAACAGGGGAAAAGCGCTGACGCGTTGGATTTTTTAAGCCCTTCTTCTCCTTGTTCCGTCATAGCGCTTTGAGTTGGTCTTGAAAATCCTTGAGATCTCTTTTTCCTTTTCCACACCCAAGTTACGAATTTCTGAAATCTTTAGAAAAGTCCCGAGATGCTGTTGTAGCATGAAAGTCTCTCAGTCTTGCTAACTTTATTTAAAAAGGAAATTTGGTTTCCCCTTTCCTTCTTCTTAATTACACAAATGAAAGCGAATTAAAGCTTCTGTAAAGTAATTTCGACTGCAACAGTAATATATTCTTTCGTAGAACCACCCGCGCGTACAATGGTTGAAGAGGAAACTCGGAAAACAGTTTCGAAGAACCACAATAGGATCCAAAATAGAAGAGAGCGAAAAATGTAGAGAGTTCGGCATGGAAGATAAAGATGCCAAGTCGGGGCTGGGCTTTCATCTCTTCCCAACGCAAGTACCGGCCCGGTAGATTGGTATCGTGTTTAAAGAACTCAGGGGACTGTGTATCCAGATGTTCAGGGAGCAATTCTACTGACCTGTTCTTTTGGGAACGTTGAAGCAACTCCGTCACTCAAGGATCTTTGGGGTGACAACTAGGTATAATCTGAAAAAGCCACCCCACAGGGAGAGAGATCCTCCTTCGCGAAGCCCTCCCTCATGTCACTCTTTCCAGTTATCGCAGTAATGTGTTTTTGCGCCCACGACAACTTCACATGGAAATGGGATGCCTGATGTGCGACATGGGATGGTGATAAAAGGTTTCTCCCCTGTGATTCCTAGCTTCCTGTCAAGTTATGAGATGCCAAGAGTGGAAATGCTAGGATGACTCCGATTAAGCAGTCTTAATGAATCACTGTTCATTAAAGGAAGTGTCGCTCAAGTCGTGTCAAAAAGTAAAAGCTCATATATCTACACGTCCGTTAAAATAAACTTTTTTTCTCTGCCCAAGCCATTTCCGTCTTTCTCGCTTTTACTTCAAGTCGTTGGAGGTCGTTCGTTACCTGGTTTGATGCAAGAGAGACCGCAAATCCCATCACACAGACACTTTTTGCGTGGACTGCGACAATCTTCGTCGGTGGTGCACTTCCTCAAACATGTCCGACCCTAGGGTAAACGGAGAACGAAATCATGGGAATGGAAAGAAAGAAACTAATGGGACTCATGTCTTCTGGGAATGAAGAGGACGAACCTGTGATGTCGCTTGTTCTTCATCCCGAGGACAGGAATCCGATGGAACGTTGCGAGGATTTTTGTAGTAATTCTTCGCATCCGCGTCCAGATTGGCCCACGCAATCAAAGCTTGCTCAGCATCCGAGGACGAATGGAATAATTGATTGGTTTCGTTGAACAGAGCAAAGTTGTAGGGCTCATCGGCTTGGTCTTGAAAACCGGAAGTTTGCAACCAACTGCTGGATTTTGAGTTGATGGCTTTAGGTTTCTCTTCCACAATCTTGGGCGCATTTTTAGACCCGGAAACGTATGTGAATCCGTAGCCGAACTTGGAGCCACACGCCTCTAGAAACACACAATACCAATAATCGTTATTCCCACTCGAATGCTTACAGAATTTCCTAATTCTGCCCAATTCCGTCCTCAAAACCAGCTACCGAGCGAAGTAACATCAAGCCGAAGTAAATGGACAAGTCACGGTTAGGAGCAATATTCGCTAGGCTACGTTCCATTATTCATTATTGTGTAGGTGTGGTCATTAAGGCAGGCCGAAGTAATGCTACAAGTTCCCGCCTGACCACAGGAGAAACGCCGGAAGCTTTTATTTCGGACGGGATAGTGCACACAACAGTTAAAAGGAAGTAATTCATTACAGTATGTTACATTCTTTATTTTTTATACATAAATACTACAACGTAAAGTTATTTTCTAACGTTTATTTGTCATGTTTGTATTGATCTTTGGAGTTTTTTTGTGTTGGGGATCAGAAACGACGTCTAGTAAATAAGTTAAGCTGAAATCGACTACTTATGTCTCGGAGTAATTTTTTATGTCGATTAGATAGATTTCTGTATACGTATACCGTTGGGGGAGGTTGTCTTATGTTGTTGAAAGGAGTTCGATAGAGAAAAATGCCTTTAAGATTTTACAAAAATGCAGTAAAGACTCAGAATATAACACTTGTCATACGTTGTTTATTGGACCTTATTGATTTTATCTTAGCATTGAGTACATAAGATTCTGTAAGTCGACTCTCTTGGTTCTCACTGCTAATGCCCCCCCCCCCCCCCAGACTTAGCTCAAAGAGAGCTTCGACCAGCTTCTGGCTCTATTTAATACAGTATCTCCTTCCGGACCCGAGCCTTGTTTTTCTTCTTCAGATTACAAGACAAATTGGGGAGAGGGTATTGTGTCAATGAAGTGATTGCGAGTTCGGCACGAATACCCTTTGCTCTAATTGCAGTGGCCTTACGGGAGCACATCGCAAGAGTTATAAAAGCAAAAAAGAGAGAAAAAACCTGCAAGAAAACAGAAAACGACCAAACCTAAAAGAATAGAAAAACGCAAGCTCCGTGAATTCATTAAGCGACTGGGCAAGCTGGACCTTGTCTGTGAACCGAAACAACGCCTGATTCACTGCCGTATTCTTAGACGTCTGTTTTCCTATTTCCCCCGTTTTTGCTTGTAGTCCTCCCACACCTTTGTCTCTCCCGACGTTTTAATAGCACCTTTGTTTGCGGAGCTAGGATTTATACTATCTGCCTATTTAAAGGGCGTGTTGTCACTTTTTTTTTCTTTTTTAAATCCAAGTAGTTTGTGGCAACGAGCTATACGAACATCGCTGCCTAGATTCCGTGGCTGAAAAACACGCAATTCACACACATCGTGTGTGGGATCTGCGGAAACGCCCGCTTTTTGTGAATCTTTTTTATGCCATCCTGTCGAATCTAGCGGATTTGCTCGTGAGAAAAAAAGAACGACACCGAAAGGTAGGCTATTCTTTGTAAATGGCTAGAATTTTCCCTTTACACCGGGTCTCTTTTCCTTTCTGACAAGTATAAAATCATTCTCATAGCGAGTGGGATATACTTTTGCTACACCATCTTATGCTTACTTTTGTCCCCACAGGCTATTATACTTGCATGGACCAACTTTTTAGCTATGTGCCAAGTTCTGGTTTGGCTACATAAGCCGAATAAGAGCCGTGAAACTTCAGAGACTGTTGCAACAAGGTGCTGACGTTGACGCCAGAAATTTTAGTTGAATGGACCATCGGTAAAACAGATACTACTTTTTCACTAACATCATAAGTATATGTGTCGTTGGCCAAAGAGCAGAAAAAAATAATAAAAATCTTAAAGCTGTGGTAAGATAGCTAATCACGTGAGAAAACAAACCCAGCATGAAAAAACAGACTATAGCTTCTTAGCAAATGAAATTTTACAATTTCACCACATTTAATAGCACACCCATATTTGGGCTGACATTCAGAAAATTATACGTGCATTTGTGTTAGTGCACGGACTAGGTACAAAACAAAATTTATTATTAAAGTAGTGAGGAAAGCGGAGTTAACTTGGAAGACCTTCAGCATAATATAACTCGTTAAACTGACCAAGATATAAGCTAATAAAAAACTTTAATGAAAGGTGTGCTACTGAACTACGAGGCTAAAGCACAGCATTTCTAGTTTTATATAGCAAAGGGGCCCTACGCCTATTTGGGGAAGGTTTTATGTTTCTCATATAACTTTCAGTTGCTCTAAGCTTTAAGCTTATAAACGAAAAAGAACGGCGTTTTGTGTTTATTAGCCGGAAAAGGAGACTTGAAAGACACATACTCGTAGCAATCGATGCCTATAGCAACCAACACCGTTGTTTTCCTTGCAAGTTTCCGTCCTTTGCATATAGGAGATATTCCGAAGGGAGGGTTACGGTCGTAGAGAGACTTTCGTGAACCGGCCATGCAGCACTATGTAAGGTCGCATAGTCCCCGGAGGCAAAGTTCACGCTGAAGAAATACGCTAGAATCCCTAATTGATTCATCTTATGGGCTCGTGCTGGAAAACTCAAACTGAATTCCGTACGTGTGTGGGAACACTATATGTTTTTGTAGACCTTCGTTCCAATTCTAAGAGCATTAACTCTTTCTATAGAGACGGGGCTATTTGTTTCGAATATATAAGAACCTGCGTTAGTCTTGGTGGGGGGTAATTTCTTTTGTACGTGAGGACTGCCACCTCCCTTGTTTTCTTCTCTCGTTAGGTTCCACGAGACGTACCCAAACGAGCTGTTGGTTAGGGCTATTACGCAGGAATAAGCTAGGAGCTTTATCAATGATCAATACGCGTTGATGGTCGATTGGCAGGAAAGTTATTCCCTTTAGTCATGCCATAGACGGAAAATTTGGACTTTATTTGAGTCCCCGAAAAGTAATAAGTTTGCCATCCCGGGAACTTTTAATGGGCCGTGAAATGGCCTCAGGAGTAAAGACGACGCATTTCTGTGAGATGTTTTACCAAGAAAAACCCTTTCCCTTCCCCGCAGTTTGTAAGCACAAATTGCGTTTGGACTATTTAGTGTGCATATTTATTCACAGCCCGAACGAACACATTCCAAGTCGTTTCACAAAACTTCCTCTGAGTTCAATATACGGGGTATCCTGGTACGTATAAAGATTCCTGATACGTATAAAGAATAGCTCTTATTATAAAAAAGGACCAGCATGGTAAAATGCGTTAAAAGCAAAAGCGAATGTTGCGTTCTGAGCCAGTTTCTTTGAGCTTGACAAGAACCTTAATGGATTACCATGTAAACTGTAATGTTCATTGCATTAACGTCTTGAGGCGCTAAAAGCCCTTTCTAATTCAAGTAGAGTGTGTGGGTGTGTGTGTTTGTTGCCGTCTGTTAAATATAAAACTGACAATCGCTGTGACTTGGAGCATATGTTGGTTAGTAATACTTATATAAAGCATGAATTCCATATATTTTTCAAAAAGAACAGCCTATGCGTGCAGTGCCATTTGTCACTTGTAAATACACCTCACTCTTTCCTACAAAAGGAGGTGTCATTTCTCATCTTTCTTACCACTTTTGTCTTTTCATGCAACGGAAAATGCAAGACAAAAGTGCATCGGATATGGGCAAAGTAGCCGGGTTGATGCTACGGAGAAATCGAAGACGCAGTGCCCAAAAGTTCCGTGGTGTGTGCAATAATAAAATAAAAGAGGTTCAGAAAACCTGTACATTATTAAAATCACAACTCATGCGAGCGTATATATATGCTACACAAGGTCGACATAAACGGGCCCAGGAGGGAATGTATGTTTAATTCCTGCTATTAGGTTGAACGGCGTACGACGGACCACACCAGCCTCGTAATAAGCAAAGTGATATAAAAATTACCGACGCTGCTTATTCCCATGTCTCTACATAAATTACGACGCGACCTTACTTGTTCGTATGTTTACATCTTATAACCTAGCTATTTATTTCCATTCTTTTTCCTTGATGAACATCTAAAGAAATTTTAGGTTTGGAATGCAGAGTTGCGAGATCCATGACTACTTTCCATAACGGTTTGGAAACATGACAACTTAAGCTTACAGTGGCATGCAATATGAGGAGCACTAGTGGGAAGCCGGAATGTTTTTTTTACCGTCTCGAATGCATAGAAGAAAGAGAGCCAACGTGAAATAGTGCAACATGCTGTTCTCTCCACCACTTAAATGGAGTTTGCGGGAGGAGAATACACCTTCCCCGAAATCAAATCGTCAAGTGACTCCGTCTCACTCGAGCCCTTGGATCACCTCAAACGGATTGGCATTGAAGATGAGTCAGGTCGAAATACAAGAACACGTTTTTGGGTATAGTTCCACCTTGTAATGTACCTTAAAAGTGTGATATTTTTTAAAAGAAACTTAGTCCTTTGTACAATTAAAGAAGCACCACGAAAAGAAGGAGTCGACGTAACATGCTTGGCTTCCTCGTCCGGGTTAAGACTGGCGTCGTGGAGTACGATGCTGTGGAACGTCGTCGGAGTTTCGCACGGCACCGCACATGTCAATGGAGGGCAAACTACAAAAATTAAGAATACGGTCAAACTTTTCCTTTTATTATTTTGGTATCATTACCTTTGGAATAGAATAGTTACGACAAAGCTAACATTCATTGTTGCAAGGTGACGGATGACGGATTTGACATTAAACTGTCGAACAAGTTGACTTTTCAAAATATTATATTACTTCACCATATTATTAGAATAGTAAGTTCTAATAAGCTTTATTGTAATTTATTTATTATAATAAACTTTAATTTAATATTCTAATAATTATAATCTAATATTCTAATAATTATAATCTAATATTTTATTCTATTAATTTTAATCTAATATTATAATTTATACTAATAGTCCTTATTCTTTATTCTAATAATAAGCTTTAATCTAATTTCAGTCGCGAATCACTCAAAAATACTCTATAACGTAAAAAGAAAATAGATAAAATCAAAACGTTTACAGAAAAACTTCGTTTTTAGCAGTTCCCCGTTCAGTCCAGTTTTCCGAATCCGAACTCAGTTACGAGTCCGATTTAGAATCCGACTCCTATCGGCCGACTCTCCGACTAATCGTATTGCAGACACAACTTTGGGAGCGTTGTTTGTTGTGTTCTCTTCTCCATGTGTTTATTCAGTGTGTTTAGAAACACACCCTAGGGTTTTTCATTCCTCTCAAAGTAAACTGTGGCAAAAAGAGAGTATTCAAGAAGAATTCGTTAGATACTTAAGTTTGGTGCTATTTGTTTGTCTATTTCCCGCGCTCTGCAGCGCCTCGTGGCGGGTAGCGCCGTTTTTGTGTGCCACAGCATGGGGGACTCTGCAAACGAGACTGCCCAAGAAAATTGTCCTAATAACGCATATGCGGATGCAGTGCAGAGAGCAAAACAGGTAAAATTTAATATTTTATTCACTCTTTAACAACTCTTAGTCGGTTGGTATAGCGGGAAACGCTGTGTAATGAATCTAACAAACTGGCTTGGGGGAGTGTCACAAACGGCGTCCTAAGTTTACACAGACCACATCTGCGAAATATCTTATGAAAGGCACACTTGGTTTTTTAACAAGAGTGGTATTTACTGCACTTTCCTGGTATCCTTAAGCAAAAATTCCCGTTTACACTAAAAGCGTAAATTTAGCGCGTTAAGGTTGTAGAACTGCTGACATCTTTAGCACAGCACAAGTTGTTGACCTTGGCCCGCGTGGTTTACAGCACGAGCAGACATTTTTCAAGACAAGCTCTAGCACGGATTACAGCAATCATGCCAAACTAGCACCGAGCCAGGCAAACGTGTTTTCTACGCGGGGTTTTTGAAGTTTCTCGAAATAGTCTAAACAATTTTATCCAAACGCCCTGGAACATTTTTTCCGTCGTCGTACGACCGGCTTTCATCTCGAACAAGATTGTAGAGCTCGGTTCCAGGCAAAAGAAAGGAAAACGTTTTGTACAGCGACAACATACGAACAGCATTATCTTATCGGCCCCAATTGCTCAACCTGCTAGAAACGGTCCCAACAGCTGCTTGGACTTGGAATTTGTTACAAGAGACTCCCAGAATATACCATGGCACCACAAAAAAGAAGCGTTTACTTGGCTTCGGCATTTCTTACGCAATGACCGTTAATGAAATACGTGTGCTGTAAGCCTGAGTATCGCTCTTGATACAGCAGACAATCTAGTTTTCGTTAAGCTTTTACCGCCTCGTTCGCTAATTCAATCTGTTCGGAGTTACACTTTCATGAACGTCTCGTTCATGATTTCGTCTCATCTTTCCTTGGGAGTTCCCAACTTCCAATTCGTGAAAAGCAAAAGGGACGTTTAGTTCAGTAGCTAAGAGTAGGATGACAACCAGGTTTTTGTTCGCTAAAGAGTCAAGTTTGGCTTTTCATTCGTGTCGTTAGGAATGCGTAGCTGAAAAGATTGTAACTTGTATCAAAGATTCTTTGACAGCGACAGCCTATCATTGGGTGTTTCAAAGCGTACTAAACTGACTCGGCGTGCTAGGCCTGGCTTGGTCCATGTGGGACTAGTCTGGCGCGCCTTGCTGACGCTACGCATACGCGCTTGCTACTTCCTTGGCTTGCTTTCGGCTGTCGCTATGGCCGTCATGTCTGGGACCGGGGTTGGGTCTCCTCGTCCCGTCTTGTTATAATTTTAGGGACGATTGGGGGCGTGTTTGAGAAATAGTGTTATTTTAATCGTGTGCAGTGATTCTTGATTAACTTGTTTTTATCATTGTAATTGGTGTCATTGCGGAACTTGTTAGTTTTCATCGCGTGGAGCTTACTACGCTTTCTCTCCCTTGCTCCTCATCTCCGCGCTGCACGTCCCCCATTTTGGGCTATAACACGACCTTGGGTAAGCAAGCAACTCGCTGGAAAAGTCTCAACTAACTTATTTTAAAAGTTGGAATTACAGCATGAAAGCGAGCGCTAGACTCATTTTCAGTATTAGAAAGAACTCAAATTAAGAGATTGCACAATTGGAACGTGATACAAGCGCTGTTCAGCATTTTAGAGCTTAGCACATTTTTCCACGAGGGAAACGCTTTTTTTGTGAAGGGGGGGATCCAGGTTCAAGCGTTTCTAGCTAGGGTGTGTGGAACCAGACGCAATATTTTCTCAACGGATATTAAATAGAAACGTGTTATTTTATTTCCCAGCTTGCGGCAAAGATTGGATCAAGTAGTAGTATTTCTTCACCCCCTGCAGATTACAAAAGTGCGAAAAGATCGTTAGAGGACGACAGCGATATTGGAATGGACAATACCGGTAAAACTAAAACGTTAAATAGTCCTTTACTTTTCTTCCGTTTGACGCCGAGTTTTTTCCTCTATTTTCTTCCCTTTTAGAACCTGATGCCAAAAGACTGGCAGGAATGGCGGATCCATTTGCTAGCATGAGATCTGGTTTGTCCAGAGCAGGGCCTGGCTCCTTTGGACCTATGGCTGGCATGATGCCGATGGGCCCAATTATGTCAGAAGATATTTACGTGCCAGACAAAATGGTTGGATTAGGTAAGCCCTTGACGAACATCCGTGAGAGTATTTCAGTGTCTGACATTCTTTTTCTTTGGGATAGTTATTGGCCGTGGAGGAGAGCAAGTCTCTCGAATCCAAGCGGAAACGGGTGTCAAAATTCAGATGGCTCCGGATAGCAACGGTATGCCTGACCGGACCTGCACCCTAACTGGCACCAGAGAATCCATCACGTAACAAAATCTTGCATTGGAATTACTTTGAACTTGTTAATAATTATATATGATTTCTTTACAGTCGTGCTAGGGATATGATTAACCTGATCGTGCAGACGCGAAGTGGACCAGGTGCTGGCCCTCCTGTTGACCCCAACGGATACTCGGTAATTGTATTAGCATTTTGCGCTTGAACTTAGCTTTGGGTGCAAATGTTGGCAAGACTTTTAGCACCGAATTTCGGAAAGGGCAGTTTCTGTTCAAGGATTATTGTTCCATAAATTCGGTGCTAGACTAAAACTGCAAGCCATACTGACTGACCTTACTTTTATCTGAGAAGGTTGGAAATGGGAGCTTGCCACAACCTTCTGGGTCTTGCGAAGCGGTTGATTTTGCAGGGGTTAGTTTGTTTTTGTTCCTAGTACCGTCTAGTAAACCCATCTGGGTGCACATCGTATTTTTTATTTATTTATTTTTTCTCTTACAAAGTGGAGAATCTAGCGCATGTAACTTATATCCTGGGTGTCTTCTTTTCGTTTTGACAGGCTGAGGTCGCAATCCCGGGGCAAAAAGTGGGTCTTATTATTGGAAAGGGTGGAGAAACCATTCGACAGCTCCAAGAGCGCTCTGGCACACGGATGATCATAATTCAGGAGGGCCCTCAACAGGAAAACGAGAAACCTTTGCGTATTATTGGAGAGCCTCAGAAAGTGGAACATGCCAAACAACTTATCTATGAGCTTCTGGCGGAAAAAGACGCTGATTCCTTCGCCAAAGCCCCTAAACCTAGTTATGGCAGTTTTAGTACAGGCGTCGGTGGCGGTCAAGAATCTGTTGAGGTAAGAGACATAACCTGTCTGGGGTGCTTTCCGCTATTGTTCGGGGAGAAAATGATATGGTTTAAAGCCATGTGCATTGAATGCTTGTTTGGCCAGTTCCCACAAATGAGAGTTGGGCCTTTCAATTTGATGCTAGAGTAAACAGCGAGCCATACTGACTGACTTTTCTTCTAATCTGAGAATGTTGGAAATGGGAGTTATGCTACACTTGCCTAGTTTCTATCCCTTTTTGCGGGTGGACATTCCAATCTTAATTTACGGTTTTTTACCATATACTTTTGCAGGTGCCTGTTCCTCGGTCAGCTGTAGGAGTGGTCATTGGCAAAAGTGGTGAGATGATCAAGAAAATCCAGAGCGAAACAGGCGCCCATGTGCAGTTCCAGCAAGGCCGTGAAGACGGCCCAGGAGACAGGATGTGCACTTTAGTAGGAAGCCCAGCTCAAGTACAGGAAGCAAGATCACGCATTGAAGAGCTTATTGAATCTGTAATGGTAAGCGTGCTTTGTCACATTTCCGTCTTACGCAGGCGAGTTTGACCAAAACTTTTCCCTCTGGCTTGTAGGCAAGAGACGGACAAATGGGCCGTGGGCGGGGCCGAGGTGGACCTGGCGCTGGAGGTATGGGAATGAACGGTTCGCAGTTCCGAGGACCTGGAGGTCCCCAAGGCGGTGGGGGTGGGGGTCCCGGTAATTGGGGCGGTGATTATCGAGCCATGGGAATGGCGCGCAATGGGCAAGATAAAACCGAAACCAACTTCCAGGTGCCTTTGAACAAAACAGGACTCATCATCGGGAAAGGTAAGTAGCATTCAACTTCCCCCGCGCCATTGGCTAGTGGAAGTTCAGGATCCTGAACTGTTTAGACTATTGATGAAAACTGTTTGTATTATATACTAGGCGGTGAGACTATTAGGCAGATTAATATGCAGTCTGGAGCGTTTTGTGAATTGGATAGGCGGCCGGGATCGAATCCCAATGAGAAAATGTTTCTTATTCGTGGTACCCCTGAACAGATAGAAACTGCTAAGAGAATGATGTGTGAGAAAGTTGGCATCCCTTATGAAGTAATGCATTTGCCCTATCCTTTAAACTCTATTAAGGTAATTTTCACGATTTTTTTTTATTTATTTTACCTCGTGTAGGGTCCAATGGGTGGCACTCCCTCAACTCAGTACCCTGGACTGGGACAAGGAACACCGTAAGTGAACCTTGTCTGACCTGTTTTTTTCACGCCTATTATCTAATTCTTCAAACATTTTTATTAATGTAGTGCTGGATATGCACCTCAAAACTGGGGCAATTCATGGCAAGGGCAATGGCAAGGTCAGCCTAATGATCCAAGTAAGCTTTCTTCCTTACTCCTTTTTTGGGACACAGCTGTGATTTTCAGAATCTTTGACTTTTGATTGATAAGAGAGTAAAGAAGCGCCAGGCTTACTTGATAAGTTTGTAAAGTTACACCAAACAGTTACTATTGGGATCCTGAGCCGAAATTTAGCTCCTACTCTTGGTTACGTTTTCCCTCGCTGATACTACTGTTGTAGGTTCGCCAACTGCAGCTGATGCCAATGCAGCCGCCTGGGCCGCCTACTACCAGTACTATGGTCAAAGCGGAGGTCAAGCCCAAGGCCCCACTCCTACACAAGCTCCAGCCGCCCAGAACGCTGCCGTACCCATCAACCCACAGACCGGGGCTCCGGATTACTCTGCTCAATGGGTAGAATACTATCGTAGTATGGGAATGTCGAAGGAAGCCGAAGCCTTGGAACAGCAAATGAAAGCCAATAAGAACGTGGGTGGCGCAGCCCAAGGCGGTCCCACAGGAGCTGCCCCGGGTGGTTATGGGGGTCAAGCCTATCCTGCGTACGGAGGACATCCAGGAGCAGGAGCACCAGCAGCTTCCGGCTACTATGGAGCCCAAGGTGCGCCTGGAGGACAACCCACACCCGGCTACCCCTACCAAGGTTATGGCTATGGTCAAGCACCGAGTGGGGAAGCACAGCATTAGCTGATGGTAAATTAGTTTGCTAAAGCTTAATTTACGTTGTCAAAAATTAATTTCGAGTTTTTGGAATTAGTGTAGGATCTTGGGTTTTTTTCTTGAAGACACTTTGTTGCTCGGAATTTATCGTATCTGTCTCTGGTTTTCATACGAGAACGTAAACCGACCAAGGATATCAGCAACTAGCTTTAGAAAATTTTTGAATTCGTTTTTTTGTCGTATTTACTTTAGTTGTCTTTTTTTGAAACCAATCTTATTTCGGGCTTAATCTGGATATAATGTCATAAAGGTGTTGTAGAAATTTCAAACGCAGAGTTGATTTCATTTGTGTCTTGCCGTAAACGTTCAAACCAGTCCAACTCAAATTTAGTGTGGTAATAATTTGCGAGGTGGTTATTAATTTCGTGTCTCGAATCAGAAAAAAAAGTTTTATTTTTTAATTCCAAAGACCCCCTGCGTCCCCCCACCCTGCATGTCGAAAGTACACCATGCCTCAGGTTTTCGCACTTCTGATTGACAAAAGATCACAATTGAAATGCCATGGGTGTTCCACTTCTATTGACTTCCAAGCTGTTGCGAAAAGTTTGGGAGAAAGTTATAGGTTCAAACGAAAGCTTAAAGAAAAGCATTCGATTTAACGAGCGCATTTGAAAACATAAAATAGGCTAGTGATTTCGTCTTGCTGTTTAAGAGTTTAGTGAAACTATAGTAGTAAGCTAGTTAACCGCGTAAATAACTTAGGTTTAGCTGGGGTTGATTATATTTAAGGAGGCAAATTTATCCTTTTTCCCTCCCCCTGAAATTCTTTTTGGTACGTGGTTTCTTCCTTTATGTTGTCTAATTAGTGGTGGTTTTGTTGTTCTTTTTGTTTTGTCTCACTTTTGTTTTGGCCAACCCCATTTGGGGCGGGTTTTTTCCTTTTTATTCGGCGTTTATAGGCTTTGGTAGTTTTTAAACGAAACCAGTCCAGTTTTTGAGGCAAAGAAAAATGTGTCCATATTGAAACCTGGTAACTTAGGCTCGTTCAAGTGTCGTGTCGCATTGCTCTGTAGGACTTGACTAGGAAAGAGGGGTGGACGTTTTTTAAGTTTGCTAACAAAAATGACTTCTCAACATACTAAGTTTAAAAAGTAAGGGTTGGAAACGGACTTGAGTCTTTTTTTTTTGCCCAATGTGTCAAAGCCCTGAAACACTAAACATTTCGAAGTGTGGGAAAGGTTAGGGGAAGTTTAGGTTTAACGGAACGGTACCGTCTTGCTCACAAAACCGTTTCGCCAACGCCACCAATCATGTCTCCGTAAATTGATGATGACCGAATTTTGTTTTTTCTTGTGTAAAATCTTTAAAAGAGACTCGTAAAAAGGTTTGTCATGTTTGTAAACGTTTCAATTTCTAGGTCCGTTTTTTTTAAGCAATGGAGTCTCTAATATTTTGCCAATGGCTTTCTTCTTTTCGTTACTACTTCATGAAAAGATAAACTAACTATGAGTTGATACCAAGTCAAAGAGTTTTCCAGAAATAATAAGCTAGTTTAAATATGTAGGGAACTGTTTTTCTTACTTGCAATTTCAGATTTGTTTTTTGGGTGAATTTTATGACAAAGATTCAAGGGACTTAACAATGTAATGCTATCACACTTATTGCATTGTGTAGGGAATGTTAATTTTGAAAAAATGGCCTCGTCAACCAAGCGATCTGTACAACGGTTAATATCATCTTGTTGTAACATAGGTCTCCTCAATTGCTAAAGCTACGATTTATGACACATACACCTGAACATAATTTAATGTGAAAGAAAGTTAAAAAAGGGTTCTTAACGATTTTTAGGAGTTGCAATGACAATGCTGCATTGATAATGATGTTCTATGAAGTCTTCGTTTTGCGCCCTGAACCCAGTCCAATTACCATGAAACTTGAAAAAAAAATCCTTTTGTAAAGATGATAGGGCTTTGACACATTGAAGAGCATATTGTGGCGTTAATGCTAGGTTACAAGAAATGAAACATTTTGTCTCGTTTTCGTGAAGGTATTATTAGTTGTCATCAATTCGTATGGTATAACACCCGCTCCATCTCCAATTCCTTTTTCCCCTCTTTCTCTCTGCTCCTCCCGAACGGTAGCCGTGTTTGATGGTATATATTGCCACTCTTGTCAATTGTAATATCCCCCTACACAGAAAATGAAGACCTGTATGCCTTTGCTTTGTACTAGTGCAGATAAACTTGGTTTCTAATGTGGTATTTCATGAACGTGGGTCCAGATTCCTGTTGACGTTTGACACATTACGCAATTTCCCTTGTGTCTTTTGATATTGATGCCATTAATTCTATAACGCTGCTTAACAAAAAAATGGAAAACGTACGCTCTATGCATATTTTTTTATTCAATCGAATCTCGAGGAACGTAAATACGGATATTTCGAAAGACATTAAATTTGCATTTGAGTTTATTGTCCGGATCCGAAAATATTTTTTTGTTGACAGTGATTGCTGCGCGTTGCAATGCCTAGTCTGTGTTATTTGTTCGATTGACCGTGATGAGTTGCTCAACAAATTTTACGTCAGTCTTACGTTTCAATTTTTTCATTGATACTATTCGCAATTCTTCCATGACATTGAAAAGCGATGCATATTGAATTTATTGGCATTGATGACTGAGCATAAACACGGTACATAACGTTGCGACTGCTCAATACACACAACACAAGGGAAAAAGCAACTATTCCAGGTTGAACGGAGGATTTTCATGTCGCAACTTTCCCCGTTAGGACAAAATCATCTTTAAACTTTTGGCGGACCATTTATATTCTTGTCAGTAAATCACGGAGCTTGTGATGCTGCGTGCGTTTCAAGTTTGTTAGCCTAAAGCTTTTGGGGGGAAAATGGATTGCAGTTCAACAGCGGAACACACGGTCAAGGTAAATTTTGTGGTGATTATCGCATGCTAAAGACATTATTTTTATTCCGCGCTTGAACCTGGGATCTAGGATTTTCTGGCGTGTGCCCCCCAAGTCTGGTGGGATACTCCCTTTCCGGCTAAATGCGAAGCAGACGTCTCAAAAGGCTTCCCTATTTGGCAAGCACTTTCAAGGATTAGATCCAAATAAGGAAGTAAATCGCACAGGAAAGTAGAGGGAGAACTGGCTTGTGTCCCTCTTTTATGCTTAGTGAACTTATGCTCTCTTATGCTGGGTTTTCCGTCTAAAAAAGAATTGCGTCATTTTATTTCAGCAAAAAAAACGACGGGTTACTTTTCCCATCGTGCTCTGGCCAACGCAGGAAGGGTTTCTTTTGCAAAAAGGGAAAAGACGTTTGTAGGCAAATTACCATGCCCTTGGTAAATCGCCATCCTAAAATAAAGTTAAAAAAACTCCCGATGTTAACGTAAGGTCGTATCTACAAAAGGTTCCTGATCCTGTCTTTCTTTTTTAGGTTATAAAACCTTGTTGGCGCCCGAGGAAGTTGAGAAGTTTGGTATGGAAGGAAGAAACGAGATGAAAACGCTGGCCAGGTGAATCCCTGTCTATGCTCTTGAGTTTTCAGTCCCGTGGCATGCTAAGATCGTAGACGCCACACACACACTTAAGGCTTCTTTTATGCGTCCTAGCAAGGCTGGTGTCTTACTATTTCAAAGTTCGGTATGTTGGTCACACGGAGTGCCATTCGCAACGGGCCGGAAGTGTGGCTTTGTGCCTTTTGTGTACAAGTTGGGTATTAATTTGCTTGGTAATTCCCTTGTGCGGTTGGTATAATGTCCGGTTAAGGCCAGGGCCAAGTTCGGTTGTCCTGTATAAATAAAAAAAAATAGGCTAGTTGTGAACGTCTTTTCTCTTTTACCTGTTTCCACCTGGCTCTCCTTTCCTTCCTAGCTTCCCCAATCCACAGTACGCATCTCCCCCCTTTTCCTGTGACTGTTCCTTCGTCCGTTACCTGGGCACTAAACCCGCCAGGGAACGCAGGGAACGACTTTCTGGCTTGGAAAACTCACCAGTGTCTTATTGGTAATGCTCTGCTCAGCTAGCACGTTAACATTTACACGGCTAACAACGTGCCTCTGTAGCCGTTTCGTTCAGTGTGACTGGTGCTGACATGTAGACAACCGGTAAGTTTCTAATGGTAGTTTTCTTTTGTATTATTATTGATTGGTTTTACACCTGTGCGTATTATTGATTCAGGACAGAGTAGATGCGGGGGATTGCGTTGTTTGTGTATTGATTTGAAAGCTACCCGCGTGTTTTTGAGGTTATGGTTTACATGTTGACGGTGAAAACTAAACCCTCGGTGGGTTTAGCTATGCAACAATATAATATGCAAGGAGGTCAGTGGAGTGAATGTGGTGCTATTGATTAGAGAAGTTCCGCTTTAGGAGGACAGAGCGTAGCAGCGGACTCATTCTTGTACTTGGTAGCCGAGTGGCACGTTGTGAGGGAAAATTTGGACACAATTTACCTTCTTTACATTAGGGGAAATTCGGCATGCATTTTCTAAACTTCATTGGCTATGGTTATAAACGATAGTACGCATAGTTGTCCATTAGCTATCACAGGGTAAATTGTATTGAAAATTACTTTAGAATTTTCCCGTTGGAAGCAAAGTATAATGATTCTTTACGTCTTTCTAAAGAAACAGACAAGAAAGGTATTAGAAAAGAGACTATAGTCGACAGCTGTGACGTTGAAGGTTTAAGCGTGAATAAGGTATAGAGCAAATGCTGGCTCCCGGAATTCTCACCAGAAAAATGAAAATTTATTTGTTTTGTTTTTTACGTTTTAGGCAGGTGTTTGTTTTGGCTGCACCGTCTCTTTGGTTCTAACGCCGGCTTAATTAAGCGCGTTTATGCTTCCAGATGCTCCGGAGTGACGTGTTTTGTAACAAGGGCGGAGGCGGTTTAATTCATTCCACCTTTAACCCTCCCGAGGACAGTACTGCTGTGCGAAAGTGAAAGTGGCCTTAAACGTCGGAGTATTCCGATATGGATTTCTGGCTCACGACCCCGTAATCGCATTGTGTTATGTCTACGCAGAGTTTCGTGCTTGCTATTTCAAACATCTCAACTGTGGTGGAACGATAAGGATCGAGAGAGCTGTTCCAAAATGGGATCGCAACAACCTGGAGCTGCCGGAGTTACCACAACAAAGCCAATCCGCTCTCATCACCCCGAAATGGCTCTCTCATGGAATTCTAATCAGAATACCGTAAGTGCAATTTGCCTTTGTTTCTATTATGCTGCCTCGTTAATCATCTTGAACGTCATCATATTGCGCACTTCTTCAACCCCGAGGCTCTCAAGAGAAGGTGCAATTTAGCTTAGACTATTATCAGAGGTAGGCGTCCCATAACCTTGTCTGAAAACCAAAAAAAAACGTCTTGTTTGTGTGCTGTATGTAAGCTTCTTTTAATAGCGAATGGTTTCCTCATGGGAGGAAAAAGAAAAGTCATTGTCCAACCTTCTGAAAATCCTTGTTAAAGCAACATCCAGAATTAATGATGAGCTTAAACAAACAAGACAAATAACCAGGAACACGGGCCATGAATTTCGCCGAGTACCGAAACGGACGTTCACTACGAAAGAGTGTGACCTGCGTCTTAGGACAGACACAGAAACATAAAGGGAAAAATGAATGGCGAGGAAAATCAGCCTTTGTTTAGGATCTTGTTTCACTTTTTTCATTTGTCGTGTTCTTCTGAGTCTGCAACTCACTAATAAACTATGCAATAACAACATTCTTGTCGGGGTATGAGCTCAAGGAAAGGGAAGAACCTGTCTAAAATTAGGAAAGTTGCTCGACTTGACCGCTTTATTTCAGTAAAAAAAAAACTTTAAAGTAATTCTCGTCACCGCAGTGGCCTTCTTGTTTCCCTTGTGTATATGACGAGAATTTCCTATTGTTGAATGCGAATGCGGAAAGGGAGGGTAAACGAAGACCGACACAAGACGAAGGTGGCATGACCACATACACACTGAGCTCTGCTAAAAGCTCACGTGGACTCCACGAATGTTCTCCTTTTAGTTGGTATCGACCACTTGCTGGGTAAGAAAAATAAATTAGGAATTAGAAAAACGCAACTAAGACCCGAGAAAACGTGATCGCTTGCTTTTCCTCTTCCTTTAGCTTACAGTGCGGTGCTGTTATTATATAAGGACTCCAGGGTAAATTATCGTGCAACTGCCAAGGTGAACACAATCCTGGCCAGGAAAACCGTTAAGATTCCCTCCATTTTCTTTGCATTTCCCCGACTACCAGGCCGTTACGACTAGAATGACCTTTTGATGAAGGGCTTGGACTTGAATTAATGGTCAAGCGAATTAAAAATGAACGAGACAAGTAGGGACATAAAGTCCGTTTGTAAGTAACGACACGGAAGAAGAATCGGGCGCAATTGGCATGGCGAAATCAATACAGGTGTAACCGGCATGTTTTAGCACAGGCTCGTGTCGCGGGGTGCCCGGAAAACCGTCTCTTTTTGAACCCTGGAACTCTTAACTCGCAAGTTTCCATAGTAACCGTAAAGAGAATCTGTCTCCAGCAGTCCACGTGTGGCTGTCTGCGAAGAAAGAACGTTCGCTAGTCACAGTTACGGTGTTTATCTACTGACTTTTTAATCGCTGGTGGAGATTGTGTACATTATATTAGCGTGATTATGCCTGTGGTTTGGAAGGGTGATACATGAACTCGTGAGACTTAACGACTTGTCGAAGAAAACGTTTACCCGTAGACTCGAATATCCTAACCGGTTGCGGCGTTTCTTTTTGGATTCTTTTTTAATCTTTCCTGATATACGTCCTTGGCATTCTGCAAAAGGATCAAACAAGATCTTAGCATGGTAACAGACATATTGCCTACCCCTTTTAGCTATAGTTATGTGTAGTTAACCTGCGTTTATGCTAGTGGTGGCATTCATGTCCCTTTGTTCTTGTAGGTGAATGTCTCGGCGATGGAAACGGACCCGTACAAGATCACTAACTTGGGAGAGGCCGAAAAGGTGATTAAGAGTCTAATTGAGCGTAATCGGACCCAAGCGCAGTTAATCCTCACATGGAAACGAAGGATTCGTGATCAGGTAGACAAAAGAAAAAAAGACAGAGAGAGAAAGCTGGATCTTAACTCTCCCCCCGAACAAAAATTTAATTTGTATTCCAAGATTACGTGATTTTACTCACCTAATATGTATTTCTTGTTGTTTAGAATGAAACCATCCAGAAACTTCGCCGGGACAAAGAAGAGTCCATGCGTCATCTGTCTTCGCAGTTGCTCCTCTTCGAATCTCAATTACGAAAAAAGCAGCGTGCTGTGGAAAAACTGCTTCAAGAGAGAGATTATGTTATTCAGCAGCAGCAAAGGATCATAGACAGCTACAATCACCATAGTAGTGAGGGGATTATTGTGACGGACATCAAGGACCTGGATAGCCTCAACGACAGTGATAGCGCTGTTGTTATGGAAGAGCTTGATCCAAACTCCCCTCTGTCGTCTATATCCAACATTGATATTCGAATATCGCGGAGCGTTTCCGACGTCCTCGCGGCGTCAACCAAAAGACTTCCGTTAACCGAAGTATCTGCCCGCAGGCGGAAGCTGCCGCGAGAAAACGCAATGCTGCAGAACGGCGACGATTCCGAAGATGATGTATTTTACCACGCTACACTAAATACGCCACAAGTAAAGAGTCGTATAGAAAGATTAACTCACCCACAATATGGTATAACCTTTCTTTTCTTGTCTAGGTAATGGCCAGACGCTCTTCAAGTGGAGGAGCCTCTACCAGGTTTCTGCGTCGTTCGGAAGGGATGCTGGAAACTGTCTATAGCTTTGAAGAAGATACCCTGCCATACGCAAACAGTATGACAGACAGTGATATTTCTGGCACAAGTTCCTCAGTTGACCAGACGAGCTCACTTGAAATAACCGAGTCAAGTAGCAGCAGTATCAATATCAAGTCAAGTCGTTTTTACCCCCGAGTTCGCAAGCCGGGTGAGAAGCGTTTAGAAAAGAACAACATGGTCACCGTCAAGCCCTTTGTAGAAACTTATAGCCAAGTACTAGAAACTATTAATAGCCCGGTAAATGAGGAAGTGGACCGGAAGTACAGCGAAGCCATGGCTAACACCCAATGGCAATTACTGCAGCATCAGTTTGGTCAACTGGGCATACATGAAAGCACTTCACCTACAGGACAAGTGGTGGTCTACAATCGGGTGTTGAGTAACCATAGGTCAGTGACGCGACCGCGTGATATCAAGTACAAGAAAATCAACAAATGCAAATCCCAGTCCTTGGAAGAGTTACGAGGGCGGTTGAAAAAGTGGACAGAAGTGGAGGCTATCTCGGTAACCAAGACAACGTCATGTTAAAAAGTAAAACATATCTATTTTGAATGGAATAAGTCACTCTGTGGCGAAATTGACTTACTGTCACATAACTGCTGTTAGGGGGTCTGTATGACCGCTGTACAATTTGGTGGGAAACGCAAAGAGATCGATTGCAGTTTTGCTGGGCGAAAGTTTATCTCCTCTTTTGTACATTATACATTAAAATTATCCCGTGCATATCATTTAGGAAGTTGTAACTTATACTCAGACATCTGGGAGTAATAAAATTGTACTATTATTTTCCTTCATTTATTGGATAAGAGCTCATAAGCAATAACTTGAGTCGAAAGTCTCATTAATTTAGGCTTAATAGTACTGTCGGGAGCATGATAGCATCGGCCCGTGATAGCATCAGCCACAGAAGTTACCCTTCAGTTGCGTAAGCATATAGTGCAAGCATTTCCGTAACTGATCGGTCTTACTGGGACCAGCTGACTCCTGTGCATCCATGCAAATGAGGCAGCTTCCTATACGCTCCCTTTGTCCGTGAAGGTCCCTTTTTTTAGAAACATTTGTCTGCTTATTATTTTTTAGAACTTATGGTGTCGTGCAGTAAAGGAGGGAAACGCGAATTCATTTAGTATAGGACTCAACTGTAGCTGGGTTAACGAAGTACATTGAAAATATAGGGCGTTACGGGCACTGGAGCATTATGCTCGCTCGTGCGTTTTACCGTTAGGCAATAAGCGTCTAATTAAGCACTCACGACTTTGGATAATCGCGGAAAAACTTGAGTTCTCTTGAGGTTTAAGAGGTCCTTTTAGGGAGCGGGATTTAAGAAGTCCTTTTAGAGCGTGTCTTTCGCGAGTGTTCCCGCGCTATGTGAAATGAGATACGTTTCCAACACCACTTTAAAAGCTTCAGACCGTCTTTGGGTTTCATTTCTTCCCATCTTGAAATAAACGCACATGTTCTTGGAGCAAATGTGTCTGCGTCGTGCTGCAATTTTTAGCTGGAAATGAGAAAGACTGCTGGCCCATTACATGGTTTGTGGTTAGGAAAGGGCACAGTTCTGCGTCTCTTGTGCAATCGATAGGCAAACGCGACTGAGGTGCCGTAAGCTAACAAAGTGTGGCCATACAAAGAAAATGGACCACAGGATCCCCGTATTGTGTATCCACTAGCAAGTCCATTTTGAAGGTACACAAAGCAGCTTCAGAAACGGTAGAGTGTATAATATGGGACCTACAGCTATAGCACGAAAAAGCAAAGCAAAGTTTGGTTGCTCGCGTCACGGAGTAACGCTTCAGGGGTTATAGCTACGTGGGTAGTTAATAATCATTACTCGTAATTGGTGGGGGCCTGTATATGCGGCTAGTGAGTTAGCAAATGACTATAGCTCTTGACACTTAGGCGTTGTTGCATCCCAAGCTCTTAATGCATCAGCAATTTTGGATGAAAGACGCGGGTCTGTCACTCGAAGCTTTTGTCTGGCAGTCATTAAGCTCGATTTGCTTTCATAACTTGCGGTCAGGGCGCACAGGATCAGAATTCTATCGATTCACATAGCTGCCTTTCTTATTGTCATATAGTTCTATTGACAATAGGTAGTTCAGTAGATAGCGTAGGCAATTGCTAAGTGTCTTGAGGGAAATTTCTGGAATGCTTTCCGAGCGCGAAGGGACTTTCATGGAATTTTCTTTACTTTTTTCTTTCTATTTTCATGTCCTTGACTAATATATATATAAGAAAATTTTTCCGGTTCGGCCCAGACGCCGTTGTTGTGTGATCTTTGTAGGCTTATCGAGCTGGCACAATACGTAATAATGCATAAATAGCGTGGGATAATTTTCCCAATCATCACCTTATTATAGTTCCTTGTCTTATTCGGTATAGCTGATGGGCATAATCTATAGCCGGAGCGGCCGGCGTAGTCGTGAATGCCATTACTTATGCACCTATTCTTCTGTGCAAGATGCCTCGCTAGAGCTCCTTAATACCCTGAGACTTGGTAGGGGAGACTATTCAGGGTGTCAGGATATAGTATGTAATCGATCAGTTTTCTAGCAGCATTTCAAGCCGTTAAAAAGCGATGCAACGGAGATAGTAAAAGGGGAAAAAAAAGAGAAAACGCTTCTCGATTTTTAAAAAACTGTTAGGGAGAGATTTATACATGGGCTAAAGTATTCCCACAGCTGAAGGAAACAAAAGCAAAACTTTGCCTAAAACACAAGCTTGTTACTCGTGAAGAAAGTAGAGAGCGCAGTGCGACGCCTGCAGTAATATCTTTAGATTTCCTCTTTGGCTATATACGGGCCGGAAGAGTTGCTCTTGTTGCTTCCACTGGCGTCTACCAAGCGTACACGTTGCACACGTTATGGTTAGCATACAATGTAAGACGAAGACGAACGTGGATCGTGAGCGAACGCAACGAGTCCCAGGCTCTAGTTTCCGAGTCCACTAGAGCAGACGTCTTGAGTCTCGGAACAGTATTGCGGACGCCGTCCACCACATTAGTGGCTCTCGTGTAAGCCTCTTCCTTGCAAGTTTCTCGCGGAAGGTCATTGCAGTCTTAGCACATTATTAAACCAATCGTCTGCCCGGGTTACCTTCTCAAGGATTTACTATTGTTATCGTGACTTACGTTTAGCACGTACTAAGCCATCAAACTTGTTGCTGTGTTAAGAAAAAACCCTATTCATCTTCTAAGGTAACCTAGCCACTGGAATATTTTTTTGTTAAAAAAAAAAGTTCTTGCCTACCATGCATCTTACTCTGTACTGTAATCAAGACGAATGGTGTTGCATGCTGATGCCATGTCTGTATTCTAGAACTTTTGGTGAAATAATACGTAGGCTACAGATGGGAATTGAACTGGCAGTGGAGGTATACCTATAGAGTGAGTTCGAACTCGAAACTTAACTTTGTAATATGATGCCTCCTCTCTTTGGAGTTTCTATAAGTGTACAGATTTCCTAGCTGAGAGTGGAGGGAACGAGATTATTGTTGCTCGTAAGTCTTGTGATCACAATGCAGCTTTTGGTAATCGCCTAAAGCAATTACGGTATTCTAGGAAATCGGGAACACAACTAAGTATACTAAAAGAAGAAAACAAGCATCGTGGGCAGAATATAGCCGTTCACTTGTTTTCCCCATGGCGCCCGCTTGAAGAAATTTATAGTCAGGCGTTATAGACCGTGTACTTCATCTTTTATCTTGCTGCATCAGTGAACTGTTGCATGCAGTCCACCGTCATTAGTAGCTCGTGATCCCAAGCTGTAAAAAGCAACTCCGTTGCGCATATTTCTCATAAGGCCTGTTGTAAATTTCTGCCCGTGGGAGCATTCCGTGAATGATAATCAATTTTCCTTTCGTTTTTCGTTCTGTCTTTCGTTTCGTTTAAGCTGGAGGAAGAAAGGGAAAAAAAACTTAAGTAACGTCTGCGCAACCTAATGACTTCGGGCTGCCATTAGCAAAAGACTCGCAAGTTTTCAAGTGGCGAAGCTCTCCTTAGAAAGTAAACTTATCGATATTCAAACGGTAGTTTCCACTACGCCTTGCTTTATAGCATGGGCGAATCCTTTCGTTCCTTTTTATTTTATTTTCTTGTTGGGTAGTGTGTTTTGCTCTTATCCGTATAAAGGAAACTCGATAAAGCATTAATGTACGTTACAGTTCGCAAGCATGGGATAATAGTGGGTTCCACGTGACGTCAGTTTTACTCTTTTTTCCCCCTGTATGTTGTCAATATATTCCACTTTTCAGGTGAGGGTGGACATCCTGTGGACCTTAGGGGACTGTTTCCTGACTGGTTGCTATAGAAACCCAAAGACTGGGCCGCCAGAATTTCTTTATCTTAGTTTTCCAAACCCTAATCCCTGTCTAAGAAGAGCAGGTGTTTGCCATCGAGCATTGATATCGATGCACCAGGCTCAGTCGTGGTTCCTTGGAACCCACTTTGTCATTGAGCAACTGGCAATGCATTTGCCGGATCAGAATCCAGACATAAGCAATTCTAAGCATCCCTTGTTGCGTTCTTGCATGAACAGCGGCAATGGGGTTGTTGTGAGTTTGTAACAATTTTTGCTCTGATTTTCTCCGTAATAATCTCCCCCGAATGGCTTTCAGAAATGTAGACTGATCTTTTCTCTCCTGGTCCTTTCTTGAGCGTATTTCTTTTTCACTTTCCGCGTAATGCTAACCGCGATTGACGATGTTTGTTTTACTTTTTCCTGTTGGGTTGAAGTGAGAACCGGGGAAACACGGCCAACTTTATATGTCAGTTAGGCCCGCTTGGCTATTCAGGATATAGAAAAAGTCAACAAGCTGGTCTTATGGATACGCCTGACGTTGCCTTAATTCGATCCATTTTTTATCCTTTCAGCCTTACCAAAATCGTACGTAACTCAAGGGACCAACTTCTAACGAGGAACGACTGTAATGGGGGAAGCTGGAAATTCTTGGTTTTTGAATAATAGATGTAGGCAAAACAGATGTAGGAAAGTGGGCAGACCAAAAAGAAAAAAGGAACCTGGGACTTGAGCTTGTCTGTTTGTGTGTACCGCCCTTGCTTTTACACTTTGTTCCGCTTTTGTTTCGGGCTGGCATGACAACAAAGAAAACATAACGAGCCTCCTAGCACGCCTTTTTTCATATTCTTTGTCCTTTCCCAGGACCAGGAGCCATGGAACATATTCCGGGACGATAATTTCCCTGTGGATTTCCCAGTATTCAAGTGTTATCTTCCGTGTAATGGGTGTGTGAAGCTGAAACATGCAGCCAAGCTCCTAAAGAGTCCCAACTTAAGCAGATGCATAAGCCGGTAATTGCCGAAAAGCGCGTCAAATTCTGACGCCGTTGCTTTTTTAGATGGGAATAAAAATGCTACTTTTTCTTCTCCTAGATAAAGAAAGTATGGCATGGCAGCATGGGTGAACCTGTTGGATACTTGAGCGGATAAGAGTGAAGATTGCCGTTCTGCTGTCTCCATCTATTACTCGGCCATGCAATGCTGGCATATCAAAATGCTTGGCGTGCCAAGCTGTACCTCGCGTGACTTCGGGAATGCTCGCGCCCGCGTCAAAAGACGGGCCTGATGAGAAGCACAACCATCTCTTTGGACTCGTAAAGAAGCAAATACGAGACTCAAAAACATACTCGAGGCGGACCCATTTCTTCGCATGAAACCTCCAGCGGGGCGTGGTTTCTCTCCAACAGCTTCATATATGGCGGAGGGACCGTTGCCTGACGTGGTACCTACCGTAGATTTCCCTGTTCATATTGTGACGGAAGTCAAATGCGCCGTCTATAGCAGCATGTCCCTTATCGGAGCAGAACAGCAGCTAGGTCGCCCAGATGACCTGGGAACTCGCGTTCTGCCCCCACCAGTGGTGCAAATATGGACCAGTGTCAGTTCGCCCATGGATGCGGAATTCCGCCGGGATTCGGTCAATTCCGAGCTCGGCTTCGTCGACTCTGGCATTGAATCGCAACAATTGAGCCCTTGTTTGGGGCTTGAGGACCATGGCGGCGAATTTTCCAGTTCGCAAAACGGGACTATGCTGAGCATTCCCCAAGGAATGACGCTGCGAAGGAAACCGCATAATAAAGGTAATTATTTAAGGCTCTGATGTTTGATTTTCTCGAGTCTTAACAAATGGCTTGCACAACTTCTAACAAAGAGATGTGGCTGGGGAGTTGAGAGAAACGCAATAGGATTATAATAACCTTATGGATTATGTGCATGTGAGGTTAAGCGTGAAGGTCGTGCGTGCTGCTTGACACCTTTCAAAGGATTTGGGTAGCGTAAAAGATAATAGCAGCGGCCTTGGCTGGCTAAAGGAACGGCTTCAATCTTATAGGCTGCTACTGCAAGTTTGTGGGTAAACATGCGTCAATGACATTTGAAGCACAAATAGCAGAGGAAACTTGTCGAAGGTTTCTAATTTTGGGTTTGGGGGCTCGGACGGAAGTGCTCCGAAAATTTGCATAACAGTCCTTGTTGACAAATATGACTTCATTTTCAATCATTGTTTGCTTTGACATTTTAGAGTCGTCATTGGAGTTTGGCATTGAAGTGGGCGAAAACACAGACAATTTGCGAGCGTCGCCCGTAAAGCTACACAAAGCTGCTGAGCTCCTCCGGCGGGATTCCAGCTCGGATTCTTTGGAAAAACAACAGCAACTCGTGCCAGGATTACCAGGTTTCTTACCACGTACCCGAGCGCATCGGAATTTCGTCACGATCGACTATGGTATCCAGGGATGGCGGTTACAAGAAGAAGGGTTCCAGAAGATGATGCACCATGAGCACATATCTATTAGCAGCCGATCATCTTCAGATAGACCTTCGACCATGGAAGACGAAGAGGAAGCAAATGCCCCGCCTATTTTGATTGTAGAAAGTGAGACGAACGATCTGTGTGGCGATGGGAATAAAGACCACGTTGAGAACGAGGTACCCATGTACCGGGCATCGAGAAATCATCGGAGTTTGGAAGATTCGAGACCCTCGATAGCTGTAAATCGATTAAGTCTGGACGAAAGGAATTCCAGAACAATCTTCAGTAGTAGTCTGTCTTCTAATTCACGTGTGCCACTAAGTACCGAAGAAAGCTTGGAGGGTGAAAGAAATTCAACAGGGAGTGCAGGGACAACAAGACTACATTTGTCTTCGTCAGATCGCGGAATTTCCGACGAAGACAATAGGAGTGAATCGTATCAGCCTTCTCGCACACAATCTATATCGAATTCAACAATATCGGAGCCCCCGGAAACCACTGGCTTTTCGCGACAGCCTTCCTTTGGTTCTGTAAGAAGTGAATGTGTGGACATGCAAAGCCGTCGAGAAAGCAGCGAATTTGCCGTTGCACGCAATTGGAACAGCAAGTCCGGGTCAAGACATTTTTTCCTGTCGGTGCCCCCGAGGTTGAGTATCTGTAATTGGCCTTCGACAAGAAGTCAACCTGGCTCACGCAGACATTCCGCACAGTCGCAGTGCAGTATGGGCAAGACTTTGAATCCTAACCACTCGCCTTTCGTGTCTCGGTTAAGCATATCTAGGTAAAAACTTCCCATTACCCAGACCGAGTTTGAAAGTCATGTTATTTTAAATTTTTATAGGCCATCGTCACCGAGCCCGTACCACCGACTGGGTTCCGATGATGAATTGGATATAGTCGCATTGTTGGAAAGTGGAGTTCTACCCTTTATTCCTTCAGCAACGACAGGAGGGGGAGGTCTGAGTTTAACACAGAGGCTGGCTTTCCCTGAATTAGTAGCTACCGAGCAGAATAAGAGTAGGAATCGGGAGTTATACATTGAACCTGAAGGGAATTTGAACTTTTTTGCCAAAATCATCACTTTGTTAGTCCTTGTCTTCGTTGTCGTTCTAGTAGTTGGTGTTTTCGTCAAACTCTTCCATCCGCCGCAATGATAAAAGTAGTCTTGATGTGTGTCATGTATTTTTCCCAAGTCTCATCTCATGTGAAAGTTATTTTCATGTAACCTGTTCTTTCGGGCAACTTATACCATACACGATGCAAAACGTACGGAAACGCATATCCTTGCTATATAGTTGCCGTTCGCTTGATTTTCCTTATTATAATAAAAGACACTATATTTCCTTTTAATTATGAATACTATTTTCGCATTGATACACAGAAGATACGTTTTTTGTTCCTTTTGTTCATAGCAAAAGCTTCGGTGTTTGCGCTTGTCAGGCGATTAAATTAAGCAGAAGAATATAGTTCTACTAGATGGCGTATGCAGCCCGGTAATTGAAAAATTACGTATTTACTTTTGATACAGTAATTTAAATTCGACCTGGATTGTCTTCCCAATCTAGATTGCCATCGCCCTTCAGTGAACCCCTGCCTGCAGACAGATTCATATCGATCCAAGCGTTTCCCACAAACGGAATTTCAGATACTTGCATTTCGAATGCTAGGTGGTGCTGAAGTGGCGTTAGCGGAAGTGGCGGGAATTAACACAACAATCACCACGTGTAAATTCTTAGTCCCAAACAAGAGATCACTGAACGAGATGAAACGTGATCGGAATTTTCAGCGACAATTGACTTGACGAACCGTAATTCGTCCTAAGACATATAATTATTAGTTAAGTGCTATGGCTGCTCGTCGATTTCTCAAAGACAGCAAACTTAAAGGTAAGTGGTTATAAGAGTGTTCTTACTTTAATTCTTAGTTAGGATAAAGAATCTTCCCTCTTTGTTTATTTCTTCATTATTGGTTGCGCAGAACTTTATACTTCCCTTGTTATTGAGAAGCATCACACTGAAATCCTGAACGTTTTACAAGCTCCGGACGAGAAGGCCCATTACCCCATAGTCACCAAGTAATTAATAAAAATCCTTGCTCGCTATGGAATGGAGCTTGAAGTTTTTTGTGTCTGGCGTTCAGTTTCCAGGACATTATGGATTTTTATCCTGAAGTACTAGAGGATATTCTTAGCCGTCCCATCCAAGCTTTGGAGGTTTGCGATAAAGCTTTGATTTATGCCGCTCGTAAAATCCTTGACAATCAACCTGGGCTTACATTAGAGAAGAGCTTAACAATGAAAGTTTACCTTCATGCTAGAATAGCAGGCAAGGTCCCAGTATCGTAGTAAAAATTAACCGCTAATCAAACACTTGTAGACTTGCCACTTTGTCCACAAATTCACCTCAACTGCTTACCCAAAAATGAAAGTATTGGGAACTTTCTAGCCATCAGTGGTACTGTAGTGCGAGTGGGAGAACGGAAAATGCTGGAATTCCAACGCGATTTCTATTGCACCAAATGCAAACATATGTTTGTCGTCAACGTAAACTTTTAGTTTTGCTTATCGTACCAGTTGCATTAAATTTAAGCATGTTGTATAGGCTGACTATGAGCAATTTCACACATTTCACCCAGAACCCCAGTGTCCCAATCCTAATCCTTGTAATTCTACAATGTCTAAAGCAACTGGCGTCCTGGACCCTGCCAAGTGTAAGGATTACCAAGAGATCAAAATTCAGGAGCAAGTTCATAAATTATCCCTGGGGACTATCCCCAGATCTATGTGGGTGACCTTAGAAGACGATTTAGTTGATATTTGCAAGCCTGGAGACGATGTTCTGATAAAGTAGGTCAAAGTTCTTTCCTCTTTCGTGAAGCTCGCGATCTTTAGAATTATATATTTTTGTTAAAGTGGAGTGGTTATACGGCGTTGGCGACCGTTTTCGAAAGACCACCGCACGGATATTGATTTAATAATCAAAGCTAATTATGTCCGCGTTAATAATGACCACCGCGCGTCAATTTTGGTCACCAAAGAACTTGAAAGTGAATTTAAAGAGTTCTGGTCTGAGCACAAACATCACCCTTTGGAAGGTCGAGACAAAATCATTGCCTCCTTTTGCCCTCAAGTAAAATCAATATAGCTTGCTAAAAATGTTACGTATTCTAATTCTGAAGATATAATTAGGTGTTTGGCTTATATATTGTCAAATTAGCTGTTTGTCTGACCTTAATTGGAGGGCTAGCGAGGAAAGATGAATCAGGGACCCGGGTCCGAGGTGAACCACACTTACTTCTAGTTGGTGATCCAGGCACAGCGAAGTCTCAGTTTCTGAAATTTGCTGCCAAAATCTGTCCACGTTCTGTTTTAACAACTGGTATTGGATCAACGGCCGCCGGCTTGACTGTGACCGCAATACGAGTACGCGGTGATTCACGTTGTAGAAAAAAGACCGTCCTTCCAAATTATCGACATATGTCTTAGGATTCCGGAGAATGGCAGCTCGAGGCAGGAGCTTTAGTTTTAGCTGACGGGGGTGTCTGCTGTATTGACGAGTTCAATTCCATCCGCGAACATGACCGAGCCTCAATCCACGAAGCAATGGAACAACAAAGCATCAGCGTAGCCAAAGTATTTTTTTTCTTGTCTCGTTCTCTCTTTATCGAATAAACTAGAAAGGATTTTTAAAAGGCTGGATTGGTTTGCAAATTGAGTACCAGATGCTCCGTTTTGGCAGCCACAAATCCGAAAGGCTCGTATGATCCGAACCAGAGCTTGAATGTAAACGTGGCGTTAGCGAGTCCATTGCTCTCTCGTTTTGATCTGATATTAGTACTATTGGACCTGAAGAATGAAGACTGGGACAAGGTTGTATCCTCGTATATTCTGGAAGGCAGAAATAACGAGCTGGCCAATGGAGCGAGCGGCCATTTATGGAATGTGAATAAATTACAAGCCTATCTGAGTCATGTGAAGCAACTGACTCCTGAATTAAGCCAAGAAGCGACAGAAATTATCCGAATGTACTACCATGCACAACGACAAGCCGACTCCCGTAGCCAGTCACGCACAACAGTACGGTTACTAGAAAGTATGATAAGGTTAGTTCGTCGTTAAGTTTTGCCTAAATGCAAACAATGGGAGGATTTTACATAGTCAAATTGAAGCCAATAGTACGACAGTCTTTCTGGTTTCATCACTTCTATAATTAATCAAAGAACAGAATTTAAGCACTTTACAGCACTGTATAGCTGAAATACCAGTCACAATTTTACGACCATGCAAACATTCCCTTCTCCCTTGTTTGAGAAAAATGGAAAAAACTTTTGTTGGGGGGGGGGTCTTTTCTATCTGCTGTTTTTGTGCTATCAGATTATCCCAAGCACATGCGAGGTTAATGTTCCGGACCGAAGTTACAGTCGAAGATGCAGTTGTCGTTGTGACTTTATTGGAATCTTCAATGCAAAGTGCTGCTCTTATTAGTTCAGAAAATACTTTACATGTTCACTTCTCTCCAAATCCCCAGTACGACTACTATCATCAAGGTAAAACGTGTTGCTTTATTAATTATTTTATTTTATTACCTTCTGCGCTTTTGTTGTATTCTCGGAAAATTAGCTGAAGCTGTTTTGACAAAACTGGGTTTACCGCTCATCTGGGAGACCGAGAAAACACGGTTGGCTTCCATAGAACAGTACTCGAGTTCGCAAACTATTGCTAAGCACGCTATGACTGGTAAGAAGCATGCTGAGCTACAGGAAAGAACCGTGGAGCAAACCCAGAGAATGTTGGACAATATCCGGTTCCAGAAGCAACGGGCGTTAGACCGTGGCCCTAACAAAGCAAGAATTCAAGAATCCGTGGCTAAATTCTGCACGATGGATCCTTCAAAAGCTCCAGATGACGTGAATAAGGATGCTGATGCAGACCAGATCCAGGCAATGACAGTGGCAGCTGGCCTTACTTTTAATGAGGAAACCACTCATAATAGCAACAGTAAGCGTCCCCTCTTTGAATTTGGGGATAGTGAATTGGACGAGCTGGAATTTGAATGGAACCCTACCCACCTTAAAGAAAGAAAGACTCGTGTTTCCCCAACACGGGATAAATCTCCAACTCCTAAATCGGTTGTGACCAAAAAATTTAAAAAAAAATCTGATCAAGCCGAGCTGCGTGATTCCGATCAAGTTAAAAATTGCTCGACTTTCAATGACGCAAGTGAAGAGACCACAAGTGGTCCTGCAGTTTCTGACAAAATCAAATCTCGCTTACATAAATTTGCATTTTCTTCGGTTTCACCAATTCCTGTTGAGTCTAATTTGCCCAACATTGTTTCGAACTCGGAGCTCGAATCAAATTTGGACCAATCTCGGGTTGACGACAAAGCTTCATCCTCCTTATTTCTCTTTGATGATTCCATATGCGACCTTGATTTATAATGAATCAGTGTGTTCGCAGGTGTGGGAAACGAAATTGTATCAGTAAAATAAAGCCTCCTTTTTAAATGCTGGTACTTTAAAATACGGGAGGTGGTGTATTGCGATGCCAACTAAGGGCGAAAACACATGCTCTGTATAAATTAACACTGGCCACGCACAACAATATTGAGTATAAATAACCATAAATCAATGACCTGTGTGGTATTCAACACCTTCAACAAGTGGCATCACGTGGGAGTAGTAAAAATTATTCGTGCCTTCTTTATTTTGCTTAAGGAAAAAAGTTATTGTGTTGCGTTTTCTTATGCAATCTCGTTCAAACTCTCAAAGTGGCCAAATGTCATGACAAACAAATGGGAAGGGGGAAATGCTAGCAATTATATTTTTATTTTATGTATATCCACAGGTGTTTTTTCCTAATTAGCAGCCTTTAAAAAATAAAACAACTTAATTTGACACGGATAAGCATTGTTGTATGCGTCGTATGGTGGGCCTGTCTAAGGCGCAAAGATCAAAGTCGAAAGTCGTCGCTGTTATGTCATAAAGCCCCGTTTCTTCAATAACATCGACTATTTTTTGTACTTCATTTCGGTCCGCGAGCGACATGATTTGTTTCTTCAAGGCCACTAACTCAGATAAATATTCCGGTACAAGAGTACTGTTGCTACTGGTCGAGTCGCTCGCCTTACGTTCCACATCGTCCGTGGATCCCTTCTTTCGAGATTTTTTAACATCCTTTTCCTGTTCGCAGTCCGAGCTGGAACTTTTTTTCCGCTTTTCGGATTTTTTTGTTGGCACTGATGGCGTTTTTTTGGGTCTTTCATCCTCGCTCGAGTCGCCATTCAAGTCTGTTAGCAAGGATTTCAAGGGATTTCGCGATACGTTGGATGAATTGGATTGATCTTGAGGTGGTTTGTGCTTTTTGGGTGGCGGAGGTGGAAGCGGCGATGCCGGAGATTTGCCCAGGATCGAAGCAGGGGAACTAGAACTGGATGGCGAACTCGAGGACGATTGAGACGAGGATGACGAGGATGAAGAGGAAGATGACGAAGATGATGAAGTAGATGAAGTGGATGAGTGACGATCCCGTTTGACAACAGGTGGTAATGGCAAAATCGCTTCTTTTCGCTCAACTTTGACTTCCTTTTTTAGTACGGGCAGTTCGGGAGCAACCGGCCTCTTTTTCTCATGGTTGTTGTTCGTCTTGTCCACTTTGCTCTTGAGCAGTTTCGGACCAGCCTCCTTAATACTTTTCTTGACTTCTTTCTTTTCCTCTTTGAGCTTTTTTGTTTTATTATCACTTTTCTCAAGTTTCTCCACCACCGCCACTTCTTTTTCTTTCTTGGAGGACTTTTTTTCAGAGATTTTGTCCTTTTCCTTGGAAGTAGCCTCTTTATCCTTTTTCACCTTGTCATTTTTCTCCAATCTAGGATCGGATGATTTGTCGGACTTAACGTCTTTGGACTCTTTGACCGGTTTCTTCTCCGATTTCTTCTCCCGGAACTCGTTTGCATCGCGTGATGGCGGCCGCTCGCGTTCTTTAATTTCTTTCTTGATTTCCAACAACTTTTCAGGCTTGGAAAGCAGGTTCTTCTCGGAAGAATCTTTTTTCACGCGTTCTTCCTTGGCTGGCTCAACTTTAATGGGCACCGGGGACGAAGATACTTTACTGAGTTCCGATTTATTTCGCTCTTTCTCACTTTTACGTTCTTTGGACTTGTCGCGGTCCCGCTCACGGTCCTCTTTGGAACTCTTTTTCTCTTTGTCTTTCTCGCGACGCTTCTCCTCCTTATCGGCTTTATCCTTCATTTTTTCCACACTTGGACTTGAGCGCGCGAGTTTGTCTTTCGCGATCTTTTCTTTCTCTTTCTCGTCTTTTTTGGAATCTTTGGGAAGCTCCTTGGCATCATCTTTGCGATCTTTAATGCGATCTTTGTCTCGTCGCTCTTTTTCTTCACGATGCAAACCGCTAGAACTTCTGTCCTTCTCCTTTTCTTTCTTAAGTTCCTTTTCCTTCTTGTCCGGGGGGCGAGGAGGCTCCTTGAACACACTGTCGCTTATTTTGCTCTGTTTAGACTTCTTTTCTGAGCGGTCCTTCTCTTTAGATGGCGCTGGACCGAACAAGCTGGAAAATGACGTAGATTTTGAGCTCTGAGGATCCTAGCAATTTAAAATTCCTTGATTATTAACGTTGTAAAAAAAATATTTTAAAAAAATTGCATTACCTTGATTTTCGCTTTCTTTGCCTCGCCAGGCGGTTTCTTAGCTCCTGAGCCTTGGTAGGCTGGACTATGTTCAGGAGATTGAGACTTTTCTCCTGCAGGTAAAAGCGTGCCTCCGTCGTTCGCGTATACCTAGTTTGTACAAGTTAGTAATTAGACATACGGAGGAATTAGAGAAATGCCTACCCCGCCTCCACTAATGAGCTTTTTCTTAAACTCGTCTGATGGGTTTTGGAAAGTTAGTTTCTCTGGTCGACAGTGGGCAATAGGTGGGCCTTCTGATTGCAGAAAAAGCTCGTAAACAAAGTCTACTTTGCGGGGATCTTCCTTATTTTTAAAATAAATCTCTATAGGTAAAGGAAAGCAGCCATAGCCTGATTCCTTGACAGTAAAAGGTGGTTCCTTCACGACTATAGGATAGACATAGACGAGTCATTAGAAGTTAGAGATTGTAAGCAGTTACAGTAAATAGATATATTACCTCTTTTTGGTTTAGGAAAATCTTTGTGCAAGAGAAAAACCACTTTCTCAACAAAATGCTGAATTTCAGATCCTTGGTATCCACGAACGAATATTTCCCAATCATGGGTAAAGCCTTGAGGGGTTCGTTTGTTTCTTAAAGAAGCTCGATGTCCTAATTCTAAACGCACTTGAACACACTATAGAACATATGTAAATTAACAATGGTTAAGTTAGTTACGGAGACAAATTTTTAGTCACACATCAATTACGAATTACAAGAAATACTTACAGAAGAAGCCATGACTGGAGTTTTCTGGATAGTTGTATGTCAGAAAGACACACGAATTAGGCTAATACATTGCTCTTCTTATTTACAAACACACGTAGCAGTAAACTTACTATTATTTACTACACGCGACACCCTGCAGTCACGTCAGTGTCATTATCAACTTCTGTGAGCTCTCCAGTCAAGCTACAGCTGTGGCTAAAATGAATCGATATGATCTTTGTACTCGATATGTAGATTTGTACCCCAGATTTGATATCTTCTTTAGACGATTCTGAAAATTATGTGACGTCAGTTGTATTAGCCAATCGCAATTTGCTATCAAACTGAACATATAGAAAACTATTACGTTTACGTTTCGCTACTTGTGAATAAAATACTGCTGACTGCTTAAGATGAGCCAAGGTTGCGCCACAATGGTGCGGATACAGTATCCTCGGTTATTGTATGTATGATTGTATTTTGAGAATAAGACGTCCTCGAGAAAAAGGAGTGCTCTGTTATTTACCAGGTTGATCACCTTGATTAAATATGCTTAAGGAGAAGGGGATTTTCAAAGATTCGGGTATACGAAAACAACACAAAAGTCCTGGCTGTGACTAATACATCCCAATAATGAGAATAATTGCTCAGGTCTATCTTTAGGGTTAGTTATTCGTTTGCCTTCTTCCCCTTCTTCGAAAGGTCAAAGATTGAATAGGGAACGCCCTTTTCTTGAATGCCCTCTGGCGTCCCTCTTTTGAGGTCATCCTTCGCTCCCCTTGGAAATAGTTGGTCAGTTTTTGTCACCTCCCACTTGAGGAATTTCCGCTCCTCCCGGATTCGGGCGATTGCGAAAGTTCATGGCTATGTATCTGGGAAAGGGAGGAGGGAGAAGGAGTAACCTAGAGCTGTCATCTACCATGTTTCGTAATCAACTTGCATATGACCTAGTTAACATTAATTAGCCCCTACAGTTAAGTTATTATTGGATCCCATCTAGCTCTTTCTTTCGTTTCTTACCATTCTTTTCTGCGAATGTCTTGCTTGAAAGAAAGCCATTCTATCGACCGTTTGGAGAAAGGAAAGCTAGATAAACGTCAGGGTGAAGAAGAAATCCCTGATAAATGATAGGAGAAAGGGCATAACAGAAAGGGTGGTCTGGGTGGAGTCGAGGGAAGTCAGGTGGAAAGATAAGACTGGGAGGTTCTGGACGGGTGAAAAGATAGGTGAGAAAGTTTCAAAATGCCCTCTAGCTAGAGGCGAGAGTGGCTCTTAGGGGGGTTACAAGGCAAAGTTAACGCTGCCTAAGGGGTGGATAGTAGAAGAGCGATGGCCTTGAAACATGTATCATGTGACTTGGTGCTCGTCGTCTATTGGCTTCTTTCGCAAGTTAGCCTCTCGCTAAGCTACGCTACTCCTGTGCTTCCCGCTTCCGGCAGGAGGTCGACAAACGAGGAACCGTGAGCCTATGGAACCTATTGAGAGGCTAGGAATGGAGGGGTGGCAAACTGATTGTACTAGTTGTTAACGGTTAGAGTGAGAACCAGAGGAAGGGAAATCATATGAAGATCAACAGATTAAGTGTTTCAGTGTTTCATTTTGATAATAAAGCTGATTATAATGTCGCATTTCAGAGACATATTGTGCGTGGGTTAGACTTTCCCGTGGGTTATTATATTCTTAGCTGAAGCCCTGATGCTGGTTAGTCTGCCAAAACAGACACGTTTGTTTACACTTGGGAAGTTTTGATGATTCGCCCAGGATTGATGTAGCACCAACCACTTATGATTAAAGATCCTTGAGTAATTCTCGACGCATTATTTCTTTAAAAATCACCATGAGTTTCCAGACCGTAACAAGTAAGTTTAGATGCATAAAATGTCAGTAACCTTTAATGTGAATTTGTCTTTTTCCTGTAGATAGTGTAAGGGTGAAGTGCGAGAAGCGAGATGACGAGGAAGAAATTAACCAGCTGGCTGCCAAGATGATGGCAGAACATAAAGCTAAGATGGTAAATACACCAGGAGTTTCCAACTCCATGCAACTCCAGACTATACCAGGTCAGCAATTAAGCTTGAGTAGACCTGGCCAGCCAAACATTCAAAACTACTTCTCCAAACCCATGACGAACTCTGCCATCAACGTCATTGTCAACAACAACAAACCTGATGTGTCTAGACCTGTGTATCAACCCGTTGTGATTGACGAAGAATCCCAAAAGGGTCGATTTGGCTGGCGAGAGAATCCTATCCCGTTTCCTTATATTTATCGGGGTCACGACAAATACGTCTCAGTTCGAATCTTCGAGACTAAAGTATTGCAATTACGTAGATACGCGGCACTCATGCGGCCCGAGATTTACAGCTGTGTCTGCATCAAGGGTTACTACGTGACAGATGCCGAAGTTAAACTACTTAACGATATTAACGTGAAACACTGTGATTGGTATTACGGCAAAGAGGTGTTCACGAACAAAGATCTAATAGTGCAGTTATCCGACGCCGAAGAGTTTCTCCAGTTTCTTGATCTGTGCCAATCAAAGCTTCTGACACGAACCTCCAATTCCAAAGACCGCTGTGGCTTTTTTAAGATCAGCGGTGAGCACGTGGTCCCTTTTACCTGTCGAGGAGCTACCAAATTTGTTCCCTTATTTTACTTCGAAGGCGAAATGGAGTCGTTGCGCAAGAAAGCCGAGGAAGTCAGCGGCTGGGATCTGGCGTATCTCAAGTTTTGCTGTAAAGTACAAGGAATTCGCAATGAACTCTTTGCCAACGATACATATCCCGCCGTTAGTATGGACGATATTCGCAAACATTTCCCAGCGGACGCCACCTTCCAAGAGTACTGGCCGTCTCGATCAATGCTAGAATTAACACCCTTAACGAATGCCCAAGCCATGCAGTATATTCATGGCAATTGGACAAGGAAACCCACAACACCACCGTTGCCTCCGGCGACCCAAGTTATCAGGCCAGTAGTTCAAGCACTCCCCAATGCTAGAACCGTTGTTTCGCTATCCACTGGCCCCGCCCTCGCGCCCAAGGTCACACGCGCCCAGACGAACTCAGCAGTGACGTCGGCATCCGCACAAGGAACCTGGCGAGGAGCTCCACCTTTGCCGGTTTCCTCTGCGTCCTCGGTCCTGGGCAACGCCCTATCGTACACCGGCTGGTCTAGCTCGTTACTCAGTAGTCAACTCAACTCTCTTGCCTATAATGCCTTACCCAACCAAGCTCCTCCTCCACAACCACAGCCTCATAACAACGTCAATCATATCCCTTCCGCCAACCCTATCCCTGCCCATTTGGCTTCCATGCAAATGAATTCCAATTACTTGCTTCAAAGTATGCAGCAATTGGCCCAAGTACAAGCCCAAGCGGCTTACGAGGTAAGCGTGCTTTTTCTTGTGAATTATGATTTCATTCACTACTCAAAGTCATTTTACTTCAGGCCTTATAGTAGCCATTGATCAGCCATTAATTCGTCTAATTTGTTCGTTGTGTTATGAGTTGTTATTACACTACATAACGTGTAAAGTATTCATTTGATTGTTAGTTATATTGCTCAGCTATGTGCAGTTCTGATATTTTATTTTATTTTCAGGCATCGCGAAATTCCAGTCAGATGTTAGATAGCGCAAGCCAGTCACATATCTTGCGAAATGGATTGCCTTCAAATATGAGACCCGCCCATTTTGGTAACTCATCACCTTACTCGTCTTTAAATACCCCAACTACTGCGTCGCTACCTTCGCATCGACCAGCACATTACCCCAGTCAATCGCCATTATCTGGCGCTGTGCCAGGTAGCTCGCCACAGACGCGAAATGGGGCGGGGGCATCACCTCGCCCGGGTAATCCTGTCCCATCCAATCCAGTGTCCAAACCTCCTCCACCGTTGATACCTTTCAATGGGCTAGCAAACGGTCATCATGCACCTCGCATCTCACCGGGTTCTTCCGCACACCAGATGTCGTCTTCAACGCTAAGGCGTGGTTCTGAGGAAAGTTCGCGGTTACACACGCCTTCGCCTTCCGGAGGTCATCTCTCGAGCTCGCCACACACGCCCACAGCTCATGGACAAACCATGGCGGCACAAGGCAACCCGCCTTATAAGCTGCAGAAAATCACCATAGACAACGTATCCGTTCGTTGTATTAACAGTCGTCAGTTCGTCTACAACAATTTTATGATGTCATTACAAGATATGGTTACTTACCTGTTCCCAGCCTTGTCGGTTCAAAATTGTCGACAAGTACTCGAGAAAGTGTTCAACGTAACCATTTATGAAGCCAACCCGTAAGTATTTTTTATCCTCATTCGGATTTACCTTTTTGATCCTTTTATAGTCCCGCTTATGTTTTCTGGGTGTACAGTTGGCATGAGCAAAATAGTGATTGCTTGGAGCTTCACAGTCAAGTTACTAATGACGTTTTATTGTTTAATAGGCAGCAAATGGAGTGTTTCCGGGAAGCTTCGAAATGCGGGCCCCCGACTGAAAAAATACCATTGGTGAATGTGAGGGACGTTAATAAGTACGTAACGCAGATTAAGTATATTATGTCGTCCGTGACAGAAGTGAGCGCTAACGCTAATGGAGCGCCCACCGCCAAAAGACAGAGAATTAGCTGACAACTACCGAACACTGCCTGGACAGCGGCAACGCAGCAGAACTCGTTCTGTTCACCGTGGTCTTAAGAAAACAACAAGAAGAAAGTTCAGGCAGTAAGAACGGTATAAGGTATACTAAGGTACGCGTGGTACCGCCATTTACCCCGTTTGTTGCAAATCCAGGTTGGAGTACATGCCCATGAACTGTGTGCTGTACGTAAAAGAAATTGCCCGTAGAATGTTGCTGAGTTGTTTTGTTCTATATTGCTCTTGAACAGTACATTAAATGCAGGCAGTCTTCACTACGGTTATGTTACAGTCCAACAATTTCAGTTTTCCATACGCTTCACCCGTCCAACTCCCGGGTGGATATTTCATTTATTTAAGTTTAGGTATCCTCCGTGTTTGCAGAAGTAATTGCTGTGTATATATTATATATAATGTTGTTCTATCCTTTCCTTTATACATTTGTGTAACAGACGAGATCACGTTTGTCAAGTCAAGACGTACGGGAACCTTTCAGTTGAAATGTTGCATGAATCTTGCGTCAACTTAGGTCAACTAATACGACTTAATACGTTTTCTCCCATACTTTGGCTTTGGTAATTTCGTTTAATAAGGTTCAAGGGGCAGGAATCAGAGTGGGCTGGGATCGTGCAGTGTATTTCAGTTCAAGTGATTTAGCTGATAGGGACAGATAGGGATTTAGGAAAGTGTTATTAGCTGTAGTTGGACGTGGAATGATAAGTAAGTTTGTTAAAGATAGAATTTCTTACTTTATTTATATCTTTCTTATTTTTTTTAGTTCATTCACTGTATAGATAGACGTACGAGCTGACAATTTAATTGTAATTCGCTCTGGAGTGCCACTTTCTAGCAAATGCGAGAGCTGCACAAAGAGGGCGTTGAAATGTTGGGTTTGATAAAAGGAAAGGAAGTAAGTCTGATCGCGCGGCAAATCCTCTCACTCCAAAGCATCATGCCATGATTGTTGTAAATAGCAATGAATAATGTTAAATATTATAAAGAATTATCTAGGGAAGGTAAAATAATTGCAGGTTAAATATCTGGGGAGACAAAATAGTTTAACTGTAAAAAAACTCGCTTTTTTTAGAGAAAAAATTGTTTGTCAAAAGTATCCTCACTGTAAGATGAATTTCAAAATTGAAGCAAAATATTTTGTACTGTAGAAAAACAAACTCTTTTTGCAGTGAAAAAATTGTGCCAAGTTTTCTGTTTAAATGCGGGCGCGATTGTCAAATGGAATGCCTTCGTCGAACCGGCAGGCAACGCGACATAGGGACGACAGTCGGGGCTCGTAGTCCTTTTGTCGGGTACACCGTAGTCCTATTGTCGAGTCGTCCCCATGTCGACGTGCCACAGGTAGGTCTCAGGAAACTGCGGTCGGTCGGACCCGGGTTTTAGGCAGAAGGATTTGAGTTACGTAACGAGTCAAACTAGCTATAGACGCGCTATGTCCATTCAACCTTTTTATCCTGCGATCCTCGGAGATTGACGCAGGTATGCTTGCGGTTTCAGCAATCGCCTCGCCATTTTACGCTCGGTATGGCAAGAGGATGTACAGTAGGTGCCGTTTATTGTAATCACATTTTTCAAGTGAACATTGATTATATTAAGCTGCTGATTCTAATAACCAGTGATCATAATAAGCGATTATCATAACCAATCCTTTAAAATTTGATTCTATAATGCAGCTGATCTAATAACCGTGATAGCATAAAGCGGCTCCTACTGTACTTAGCACTTTTCAGTTTGTCGTTACACGATAGATTTTAAAATTACCTAATGTACCCTCTACAAGATGGCGAACTACGGAACTAGTCAAATTACAGGAATAATCTTTTCGAGTAACTACGGCCTACGGTGTGCTGTCGGAATGTTCGGTAGGGTTTTGAACAGGTAAAACATTGTCTTCTTAGGTTGCCAAAGCTACCCTCGTATAAAAATACACGACCATCCTCAATACGCGGGTCGGGGAGGTCACTGACTTTAAAGTCAACAGTTTTCCGGTAATATTACGTACAGGTCAACGAGCTTTAAAAGTAAAAGAGAACAACAGGAAAGTTCTCGTAGGCGAAGGTTTTGTGCCTTCGGTAAAAAGTTCAATGAAAAAACTGTACGGTATGAGAAAAACAAGGTAATAAAAAATGTAAGCTAGAAGGGCGTAATTGACGAAAATAAACTGTTGGGTCGATTTCTTCGTTACATGACTAGACAAATTTTCAGTGCATTCCCTTTTTTGCAATATAACTGGAGTTGGGGAATGTTTTCACTATTCGTATATTAGTTAGAACAATAGAACAATGTATACTCCAGAGATTGTTAAGGTTAGGAAGTAAACAAATGCACATACATTTGTTCTAATCTCAGGTATTGGGGTATTGCGTAGTGCAGTGGAGTGGAATGCTGCAGTGTAGCGTCTTTGGATTCGGAAATTGGGTGCAGATAGTCTGAAGACGATTTATTGCATGTAAAAGGACAATGGTCCACAATATAGTCTGTATATAACGCTTGAAGTCACACGATAATGACAAGTAAGAGCGAAAAAGTTCTTTATATTAGGATACTATAGAAAGCTAAACAGTTTTTCATCACAACTTGAGTAGGAAAATTGGGGTTTTGAGTTAAACGGAATATCGCCTTCTTCCCGTTGAAACTGCTTGGGGCCAGGTTGATTAGGAAAAATGTGAGTACGTAAATGTGAGTTATTAGAGGTACGACGCTAGTGTATTACTCCGTTCAGTTTCGATTATTCATTTTCATGTTTTGCATGTTACAAAATTAGCGAAGTAACTGTACGGGGTTAATGTCCGTTTCAAGGCATTCCAGGGGTTCACAGTATTTACAACCGATATTTTTGAACATTTTGTACAAGATAAACACTTCGAAGGTCATGGCTACACAGTACATGGAATAAAAATGGAAGGGACGTTAACCTTTGAGAATGAACCCCAGTTTGAACTTGTATCGTAATTAATGCGGGTTAGGTAAGAAATTTGAATTGCGTAACTAGACACCATTTGTTTATAGCCATATGCACTGGAAAAAGATATGGCCTAAATCTTGTTTAAGGTGATCGGCACACGGACAGTTTGATTTTTTTACATCGCAGATGGATTAGATTAATGTGTTTGCTAATGTCAAATTTGCATATGGGCTTTTTGATTGGGTGTGTGTAACATCTAGATCGAGTAGAGAGGAAGGATTTTTGAACCAATTTAGATGTCCTTTTTTCATTGAATAATTTCTTGATTTGGTTGTCTTGGTTTAGGGTTGCTGTTGGAGTATTTAACGATATTAAAAGTCTTTTGATTCGTTGTGATCAGGAGGCAAATCTAGGGTGTTTAAAACAATCGTCTTCTATTGATAAATAGGTGAGGTTTTGTGGGCTCGTGTAATGATTAATAGAGTTTGCCTGTGGATATATCTGATAGGGGAGGAACCGCGGCGACGTACAAATACTTTATCGTATTGTATTGGTATAAAATGTACCATAGCTGAGCAGCAGCTTTGTTTCCGTGTTGTGGAAAATGTCGCTGGCCAACCCGCGTGTTAGGGTATCATCGGCATGCGAGGAAAACCTAGGGAACTCAACTGATTTCAGCGCGTCACTTTTGAAGCCATTGTAGGCTTACTGTGCCGATCTTTGAGATACTTAGCGAAGAAGTTACAGGTAAATGGCCGGGGGGCAAAGGATTTCAACCACCATTTCAAGTTGCCATTTGCAAGGCTATAAAAGCTGGAAACCTTAAAGTTTCTTCCGCATCTTGGTTTAGAAGTCTGGTCCGCTGTGATCTCTTGTAGTTTTGTAACTTGCTGATGCTCAGTGTTAAGTTCGAGCGCGGTTAAGTCAGAAACTGCTGTTTCACAATGATACCCATCAAGATAACAGTAAGTTTTTTTAGTATTATCTTATTCTGTTTTTTAATTTGTGCAGGCGTTTTTGTTTTTTTAGTAATTAGTTATAGATGTCTGTATTAATAATGTGTTTTCCCATTTGAAGTGCTAAATGTGAATTTTTAATGTACAGTTTTAGCGTGAAATAAAATTAGCTTTAACAGTTTACTGTAATGCTTAATAGGTGGTATCCATCGCGAGCATAGTGATAGCCGTTATTTACATATCCGGAGCGCATAGCAGTACAATTAATAGACATGGTACGTTACAATCTTCTTGTATTTGAACTGGTAAGCTAAAGTAGATAGAGTATATTTATTAGCACGGTCAATAACACCCAAACGTGACCCGCGAGGATTTCTTGACACCAAAGGACTCTGCCAAAGCGAGGGTTACTACCAAAACAAAACAGACTGCAACCAGTATTACCGGTAGGTGTCATTCGCAGTTCATCTGTGTACCTCGCTGTAACGGAGTGTCATTACTGTTAGGTGCGTCAACTTTTGGGATGATGGGAGATTCACGATCTTTCAGTTCAAATGTGGAGTGATGACCGCATTTGATGAAGTTTTGTCAGTGTGTGTTAGACCTCTTGCTGCCAGACCAGCGTGTCGTCCAGAACAACTATGCATGTTTTATCCACCATATCAGACGATTTCTGGTCCAAGTCAAATTATGGCAGCTCCAGATCTGCTACGTTTAGATTCTCCCCCGGTACAACCACCATACCCTTCCGTGAGCGGTATGGGATCTACAAATATGCCAACCCCACCCTTGGAGTGCGCATTCTTAAACCCTTCGCCAAGTACAGTCCCCATCGACAGCAGTAAAATTATACTCGTCTTTATAATTCAGTTAAACTTTAGCATTGTTTGACATTAGGTGGCAAATCGACTACGGTTTATTCCCATGAATTTACTACTTACACGATATATTACCCATGGACAGAAGGTATTTGCTATTTGGGTCTTGTTCAAAGAACTACAATTTTAAAGCATTTTTAAATGCATTTTAGCTCCTTTCAACCAAAAGTTCGTCAGACCAGGTGAAAAGGTTAAACTTGAGATTACAACCACAGTAGCGCCAGATGCTTTTGGATCAGTGACCATGATCTACGGTCAGGATGTTGGCTTAGCTTTGGACCCCTCAGGACCGATTATTGGAGAAGGAGAGGGTAGCATTATAAGTCGAACAGTGAATGTCCAAGAAGGTAGGCCTTCTGCTTATTTTTATGATACTCGTATTGAAAAGAGACTTGGGTTTAGGTGCAACTACCATTACGGAGACACAGATCATCGAACCCACAGAGACCGTACAGGGAGGCAGAACGACTACTCTCTATAGAACCGTACGAGTTACTAGAACTTTGGCGCCGACCCAGCTTACTTCGATTATTAGACCAACTACCATTTTCCTTAGTAACCAGGTCATTACGAGTACTGTATACGAAACGCTGACCCTGAGGCCTCTCACATCGTCTTTAACATACTACTCACGACCGACCGTTACAATCGTGAACGACGAAACTATAACCCAGACTGTTACCGAGCTATTTACGTCGAACGCTGTCAATCCAGTTTCAGATCCTTCATATTTTACTACTACAATATTGGAACTTAGTACCTTTTTCAGAAATTATGGAATGGTAACGGAAATCGTAGAAGAAACTATATTTTTGCAATCAAAAGACCTGTTGGCGCGCCCTTCAGACTTGCCCGATTCGATACCTCCCATTACTCGGACCTACTTGAACGCGGCAGTCATCCAAAGTCTCGGACAGCAAGTTACGTCTACGATATCGAAGACGGTCTTATTGCGCAAATATCAACCAACCTTAGCAACTATCGTAAGACCAGAAACTGTCACCATTTCTGGGCAAGTAGTAACTACTACGCGAATCCAAACCGTTACTCTACAACCTTCGACTGGGCTTGTCACATCCATCATTAAACCAACATCAACCATAAAGGACGGGTTGGAAGTCTCCACTATGGTCACTGAAACTTATTTTATTGAACCTAAAGACATTTCTGAAGGAGAGTTATATGAAATTGAAGGCTCCAGGAATGGAGGGACTATTGGAACTATAACGAATTTAACGGGTGACCCGAACGATAATATCCAAAGTAGCCAAGTAATTTCCCCTGACCATGTTGGGCCAGGTAACACGTTATTTTTTACCTACATCCAATGGCTTACGCTTCGTCCCCAAGTTTCGACCATTTATCAAACCTCAACAATAATTCAGAACGGCTCTCCTGTAATCATAACTGTTTTGCAAAGCGAAATTGCCCCACAGATTGTCGACACAGTTCTTCGGCCTACGAGAGTAGTTGCAGGTCCTAATGGTGAACTAGTTGTAGATTCGCAGACTGTTCAACTTACTATCACAACCACGGTTTTTGTGACGAACACCTTTCAGATGGGCACGGAGTTTGTCACCGGAAACGTAGCCCAAGAAATCACTCTGCAAGCTAGCGATATAGTGAGACCTACAGTAGAAGCAGACTCTGCAATTACCGCCTCTCCCGTTACCTTAACTTACTTGAACTCAGAAGTCGTTAAAAGTTTTGGGCAACTTGTTACGACTGTTACGCACAGAACCGTAGTCCTGCGCCCATATCAGCCAAGCTTAGCAACTGTTGTACGACCAACAACTGTCACCATTTCTGACCAGGTACAAACTACCATGGAAACCCAAACCGTTATTCTGCGACCTTCGACTGGACTGGTCACATCCATTATTAAACCAACATCTACATTTGTTAACGGTTTGGTAGTTTCTACTTCGGTCACTGACTTTTATCTGATGGAAACTGAAGACGTGCAACAGGTTGGAGAAAACTCTTTTCAAATTGAAGGAACAAGAAATGAAGGGATCAGTGAAACTATAACCTGGCTGCAAGTTGGCTCGAATGGTGATATCATAAGCAGCCAAATAATATCCCCAGAGCAAGTCCAACCAGGCAATTCGATCGTGGTTACGTACACTGAATGGCTAACACTACGTCCTCAGATCCGGACCATTTATAATACCGTAACTGTAACCGAGAACGGCGCCCCTGTAACGCTAACCGTTTTACGAACAGTTCAGCCCCCGCGTATCACCAGCGCGATATTACGGCCAACGAAGTTGCTCGTAGGTGAAAGTGGCCAAGTTACCATAGGAAGCGAAACTACAACCTTAAATCCAACTCCATTTCAATCTTTCCAAATCACAACCTTGTATGAAACTGAAACGTTAGTCAATACTATAACTAAAACGCTTAGTGGCACGATTGTTATCCAAGTGGTAACATCAATTATCGTAATTGCAACCACAAGTACTGTATCTGTTGAACCCGTAACTGTCACGGTTCCTGGGAATACTGTCACAGATATAGTAACACATACGATTACTTCGGGTAGTGAACCAACTTTCCTATCCTTTCCAAGTTCCAGTCTGGAAGGCTCTATCTCATCCATCGGCAGTGAAAGGAGCGTCAACATGGCAACAACACCACCGTTGGCGTCATCTGCTGGACTACCCTTGACCCAGCCACCTCAACCTTCAGCTGGAATTAACGTATTTATCACAAGTCAATTTCCTCCCGCTACTTTTAGTAAGATTGATTCCACGTGTTTTCCATTTTGTGTAAATTACATCTTTATTAGGTCAGTTAACCAGTTCCGTTTTGGATGGATCGACCACTTATGTGATTCTGTCCCCAGCGACACAAGGTAAATAATTTCATTATTTCTACTACTTTTTCCTTAAAGCTTACAATTCTTTTTGAGGTCCGGATTTCGTCGAACCGAGTAAGCCAATCCCCCTGCTGTTAACTACAACAGTCGTGGAAGTCGATGGGATGGTTGTTACTACTGTGTACGGGCAAAACGTTGGCCCAGGTTTGGACAGTTCAGGACCGATTGTGGGCAACGGGCCTGGTTGGATAGTAGAACAATCAACATTTCTTCGACAAGGTAGCTGTCGAGAATTAATATTGAGGAGCATCTCGTAAATATATTTTATAATTAAGGTCTAACTACTATTACGGAGACGCAACTTATTCAACCCACCGAAGTCATTTTAGCCAACGGCCAGCGAAGCACATCATATGGCACCGTTCGCGTTACCAGAACTTTGGCTCCTAGTTTGATTACCGCTTTGATGAGACCAACAACTGTATTTCTGGATGATATGGCCGTCACGCAAGAAGTCCTTCAAACTATAACGTTAAGACCGATCAAACCAAGAACTACTTACATGGTTTATGAATCCACCGGGTCTGTTAACGGCCAGCAATCCGTAACGTCGATTACTGAGCTTTATACTGTCCCTGTTGCTCCTTCGCGGCGAATTCGAGAAGCTATTACCGAAACTGTGTTTAGTACCAGCACGTTCTTATTCGACTCCCAATGGGTGACTGCGAGCATTTTAGAAACCCTTACCCTTAGCGAATCTTACGCTATGGCGTTCCCAGCCCATAGCTCGTCTCAAGCGACAGCTGCAAGTTTAACATATCTGAATCCTTCCGCAGTAATATCGGAAGGGCAATTTGTTTCTTCCACCCTTTTTCAAACCTTAACGCTAGATCCTTTCCATCCAATTTCTTTGAAATTCCAAACGTTCTCAACGCTACTTATTAAAGGTCTGCAGGTAACAAGGACTTTGATGCGTACAGTAACTCGAATACCGGCTGCTGGCTTTCTTAGCACTATTGTCAAACCCAAGTTCGCTGGATCACACTCATCAGTTAACGTAACCGAAACTTATGTCATCAATCCCACCCAAGTCTCTTTTCAGGGAGAAATGACAGAAATCGTAGATACCGATATACTACGGGTTAGTGACAATTTTACGAATCTGGTTTATAATGCCAACGGTGGCATACAAAGTAGCCAAGTAGTCCAGCCATCTGAAGTCAAACCGGGGAATATTTTGAGCCTTCTGTACTGGCAAGTACTAACCTTACGACCACTAAGAGCACCCGTACTTCGCTCAACAATTCTTTCCCAGAATGGCGAACAGGTCACCTTGACACTTATGCAACCCGAACCAGCAGTTACGCAACGGATTACCGTTATCCGACCCACCACAGTTAGGGTAGACAGCAAGGGGGTCGTGTCTATAGGGAGTGAATCGTTTGTTCCTAACCATAACTACACAACAAGATTCCTAAGGTTATTGGATTAAAGCTTACTTCCAGCTTTGCATTATTATTGAGCTAAACGTTCCCTTTTCCGTATTTATTTTTTTGTAATATTATTTTAAACAACAATTTTGTATGGCATTGCCATTTCTAATGGAGATTTTTCCACTTCAGGAGGGACGCCGGGATACGAGGGAATGAGTATTTATTTGATAGGTAGCTATTTATGTAACTGAACAAGATTACATTTGCATACGGCGCATTTCGTATTTGTTTAATCGATTTTTATCAAATTATTTCACATCACACCATTTCACATCGTTTTCGCATCAACTACTCGTTGATGACAAGTAGTCAACCAACAGAGGAACTTGTAAAACTAATTGGTATTCAATTTGAATTGTTATTCGGCTGTGGGCGATAGAACTCAAGTTGGTGGGCAGATGTGATCATGAACTTAACGAACTGTACTCATTTGCATGTCTCACAGGTTAAGCATATACTGCAGCTGGATCTGATTTCGCAAATTCGCCGCTGGGCAGGTCCAACTTATAAATTTGCAGGTAGAAAGCAATAACATTTTACCTTTTGATACGTACCGATGAGCTTTTGTGTACCTTCGGAAGGTTAGGATCACTAGGGATCCTAGGTTCAAAAATTATTTTTATGGATACGGTAATTAATTATTTCTATCTGTTGCTCTGCTTTCGTGTGTATTTCCCTACACGCGATGAATCATGTCACACTATTCAAAATTAATGTCGCTTCTTTATTGCAAATGCTTACTTAATTGCAAACTTAGTTTTCCCCTAGCAAAAAAATCTCTTACAAAAAAATGTGTGCAAGTTGTGAATGATTTATTATTATTCAGATATGAATATACTAACCGTTACGTAACGCATTGCGAATTATTGGCCTTTTGCTTGAAACATCCTCGTAGATGACCCTGAGCTTAGTCTTAGAGAACCTACAGTACTTCTTCATGCGACAAGGCGCACTACGGTAAGCTTTTGCTAAGTTCGTTGACCGTTCGCTAAGTTCGCTAAGATCATTGATCGTTTGTTATTAAGTTCGTTTATTTTGGCGAGCTTATTAAAACCGGAACATTAATAATCATGCTCATTTTGAAAGAACTAAAAAAAACTTAATTAGATTGCCAGGTTCATCTGTAAGATCATTTAGTTTAAAAAATGATATAACTTAATTATATATTTAACGAATGTTATTTATTATGTTGCCAGTACTTTACGGGAATATGCACCAAGGAAATCTTGATATTTTTTTCAGGATATTCGTCCAGGATGGGATCTCTTACTACGTGAATGTAATTGCATAGTTCCACAAAAAGTGCAGCACTATTTGTTCATTTATAGTAGGCCATAAAAATTGCTTAGGAAAAATTACTTGTTTAGAATTACACTCAGAACGACTACCCTGTAATATTACTAATTAGTTGAGATGGATTAGGCGGTAGAGCTGGCCATTGAACCCGGAGCAACTAGCTGATTATGACCTGTGCTTGCCAAGGAATATCTTACTGAATTTTTAATCATAAAGGCAAAAGGAAAAAAAGACTTCAGACAAAGAGTTCGGGCTTTTGAATAGCACAAAGTCACTCAAGATAATAATGGCACATTAAAATGGGATGCATTTAGGAGTTTTGGGCTGTCATCTTGGGTACTTCTATTTCTTTGAACGGGAATGGATTGTGATCAAAGTTTTTTTTTCAAAGGTTAATTTCCATCCCTGTCTTTATGATTGTATAGGGGTTTGTAAACCGGGAATCAGGGTACAATAACTTAACGACGTGGGTAAGCTTAGTTACTTGTGTTGAATCTGTACGACGTGAGGAAGTAATTTGTTGTCTTCAGGACGAGGGCGGCTATGATGATTTACAAGCGAGGCTTTCCCAATGCGGAGGTACTTTGCAGAGATGTTTTTATGGCTTTCCGTCGAAACGCTGCAGACTATAATGGTGCAGACCGCAACACTGTATACACTGCAGACTGTACCCAATTTAGTTGGTAAATCCTTTTCGTTCAGTCATGTAACTGAAATTTAGTTTTATGAATACTACTATCCAGAAGTCACTATATATCTTTCCATTGTTGTCCGTCAAAGAGTTTCCGTATTTTTAGTGCTTCAGACGTATTACTTATTAATACACGACGTTTTACCTCGACCAAATTATTCTTTGTTTGTTCCATTTTAACCACTTGTCTTTCAAAAAGAGCTTAATTCTGTTGTAGTGTTGTTTTTCAGTTCTGGCGGGTTAAGATTTGTTGACAAAAGGGTTTCCTTGATTCTCTGAGAGCATGACGCATAGGTTGGATGCTTTGGTTTCGGGGTGTTTTGTGAGGTGGCTAGGTCTCTGGATATTGCATACTTCAATACCCTACATTTAGTGCCTTAAATTTCCCTAAATTATCATAAAGCACAATTTAAGCAATGATTTTAAAAACTTTGCCGTTTTGGTTCCCGGGCTTGCCGTTTTAGTAGCCGGGCTGGCCGTTTTGGTAGCCGGTCTGGCCGTTTTGTAAATAGGCCGTTTTGACTCGTACCCTTTGATCAAGTGAAGGGGAGGAATACCAGTTTCGACTTCTAGCGTGGCGGTTGGTGATGTTTTTAGTGCCCCAGATATTATTAGCAGTGCTTGGCGATGTTTAAGACGAATATGTAATTAAACAATGGTGAACTTTTCTACTATAAGGTTAGTTTGAACTTCCGTTTCCATATTCATATTTGACTGGCCAGATAGGTCACAGTGATTTCATATTTCTTAGAACGAAGGTAAAAGGCCAGCCGAATCACGCACAAATTCGTTATTTAATTGGAGTTCTAGCGTCAGAAAGGCCATATTCCACGAAAGATAACATCTACATACGTGCCAGAACCAGAAGGCACATGGATGCACAATGCATTATGGATGGCGGTATTATACCTTTCGTTCCACGTGGCTTGTATATGGAGGAAAGACAAGAAAACCGTCTATAAATTAATAACTCCTACATAAGGTATAACTTCTTTTTGTCCATGTCTCTGCATACCAAAATCATGCTCAAATTTTTTATGTTTTCTCTTGGCCTAAACGATAATATGAAAGGCAGTTCCTGGAACTTAAATAATAGGGTGGGTATTTGTGTTAGGAAGATCAACTTTTTCACTTAGATGCAACTCTTGGAAGTGTAGCTGTATTTTTTTTTTTTTTTTATACGCTGAACTTTTTTTCTGTGCAGTATTCGCAGAGGCTCCTGATAAGTTCGTTTACCCTACGCCAGAGTACGCAGCGTTCTGCTATTTTTTTCATTACAAACCCTGTCAATACGGAGCCGTCAGCTTTCTCTTACTTCCTTCATTTTAATTCCATTCCACATTTGATATAGATATCATCTAAACACGCAACCAAGCTCTAGAATGACATGCCTATTTTGCACCATGCCGTTTGGCTTGGCAGATACGTCCACCATTTCGTAGACAGATACACAGAATTTTGTTTTAATAGACTGAGCTTCTTTTCTATTCGTATAAGGAAAAGACTGGCCAAAAAGTCTTGTATCACCTCACATATCACTAGTTAAAACAGAAAGGGAGTGTCGTATTCTCAATGATGGATGCTAACGGTCCGTTTCGCACACCCAGTAGAAGACCATACACCACCACCTGAGTTTATGTGTCTGATTTATGTGTAAGATTAAGGGACATTCACCTTAAAAGGCAAATCGAGTGGATAGACCACTAGGTGAATAGTGGAGATCGAAGTTGCAGTTGATGTCACTCTTTTTGGGCAAAGGACCTTAGGAGTGCAATACTCAGCAATTTGGTGTATACATTTTCCTAACAAAAATTCCTTTTAACCTTTTACTATTAAACTTTTACTATTAAAGGTAAACTTGTAAAATGAAAAAGAAAACTTTGGATGTTCTGAAAAAAAAGTTACGTTTTGCATAAAACTAACATGCTGTGGCTATAAAAATTGGCTTCTTTCAGGACACTGAGCCTAATTTATTTCACGGAGGTATTGTCTTCGGTACAACCTTCACTGGTCAAGAGCAACCGAACGTAATTGATTATATACGCATACCAGTATAGATAAGCGCAAAGTGATGGGGCATTCTCCTTCGAGATGCAACTCCGCTGTCAGCCTTGGTATGGCTCATTATTCCAAAAGAAGCAAACTAAGTAAAGTGAAGCGCTTAATTAAGTGTCCGTTTCCCCCTCTTGCATTCCACGGTGTACAGTACGTGCTCGAAACCCGTATATGTATGGGATATACCCTTTCTACCTTTTAATCGCCCGTTTTTTAACCGTACGTCCTGAAGGAGGATTATTTGCATTCTCGGAGCCAACATTGCGTTGCAACACTGCAGAACTTTCCCTGTGAGCCCCACATAAACTTACACGAAGCAGTCGCGCGTTTGACCCTTAAACTTATTACAATGTATTTACATATACCGCGCTGAGGTAACACTGTAGGACAGTGGTCGTCAACCTGGGAGCCGCGACCATAGGCTAGGGGAGCCGCAAGTCTTTGGCAAAAGCGGTTGGCTATTTGGGATTGTATAGCATTATATATCGGAGGGAGCCGCGGTGAGTGTCATGCTTGTGTCAGGGGAGACGCGGGTCCAAAAAAGGTTGTCAACCACTGCTGTAGCGCCTGTAGGACATGAGTCTTCATGCTATGTGGCTGGTCACTAGCGATTACAAATTCACATGCATTTAATAGACGACGTAAAACTGATTACTACGGGACAGAATATAATAATAAAGCTAGATTTATTGCGAACTTTCAAGGTTAGGGTCGTGCAACTTTAGGAATTGGCTTCTTTAAAATTAACTTTAGTCTATGCGCTCCGATAGCTACGTAAGACATGCTTTGACTTATCAGTGAAATTCACAGGGGTTCTTCGTGCGTTAACGATAGCTGTTGCCCAGCTAGGGATCGTTTCATTTTCACAAAACTTGAGGCTCATCGCTTATGATTATGCCATTCGAAGAATTTTTGACGATCTTTTGCCTAAGTTGGTTTTCTGTGTCAACAGTTTCTCCTAGCTTTCACAGGCCTATGTCGACACCATGAAGTGAATTCTTATCAAACGTACGATATTACTTTCGGTCTACAGATTCTAGTAAAATGCATAGCATACTTTACTAGCTTTTTGTTGTCGTTTTTCGGATTTTTTTTGCAAGTGTTTCGAATGCGTCCCTGAGCCATTGACGCGCTCAGGAGTGGTAGGATTCTGTATGGTAATTTTTTGAGGCGACTACATGTTTTAGTGGGGGATCTTAATCACGTACCTTAAGACGTGGCAATGCGGGAAGGTAGATTTTGGCCAGGGGGCGAAGACTCTCCTTTTCAACTCAACGTTTTGGCCAGGTTATAAAAGGACCGGTATCTTAAGCGTTCCTCTGCATCTTGGTTGAGGTGACCGATCCGCTGTGATCCTGCGCTCATCTCGAAGCTTCGTTTAAGTTTACCTTTCGTGCAGAAAGTTCATATTAGTGATACGGTTATTCTATTCGCCGTCAAATATCTGAGCCGTTTGCGAAAAGCTCGCAATGACAGTCGCCAAATTAGCGGTACGTTCTTTTCTTCCTAACATTTTATGAAGCATCTGGCTTGTTTTTAAGTGCATTCAGATCAGCCAAACGGCCTTTGAGTTATACTAAAGTATAGTTAATATATATTAATTTTGTAATTTTTGGAACTAGGTATGTACTTACAAATGATTAGACTTTCTCCTATAATATTATTAATTAAAGTGTTCATTAGAACATTCTTCTGTACTCCATAGCGGCATTATTGAAGCACGAATAAAAATTAAATGTAGTAAATGCAAAATGGCATAATTGCTAACATGTATTACAAGCCATAAAGCTTACATGTATTGTTATTTTATCCTCATTATTATGCAGTTCTTGCTACAGCAGTTAAAGAAAAAAACAGAAAAAGTTTAAGGTGTTTGCTCTTATACTAATGATTCAATTTGCATATTTCTATAAACACCACCACGCCTTGTCTTGAACAGGTACGTGCCGCAATCACGATTGTTTGCTTACTCGTTTAGCAAATACTAAGCATGTGTTCCACTTAAGGGTACAGGTGTCATTTCGTAAGATTATGTAATGCTTTGTATTGTTTACGAAACGTCTGGAAAAGAACTAAAGACACAGTTCCTCTTGGAATCCAAATGAGGTCTTCTGATTGAAAGAAGACCTGAGATTAAGGTGTCGAACAATACAGAAAATTTCGTCTTGGGTTTAGTTGCAATTTGTATGCCTGTCTTACTCAATCAACTATAGGGCGGGTATTGAACCAGCCGATGTTGAAGAATAGAGATGCATTATGGCTTGTAAATGTAAGCGCATCGATTGTTGTTTGACGGCTGAACAATACTGTCTAGGGTGTTTTGTTTTCTTCAATTTTTTTCACTTTCGCTAGACTTCCTTCTACTATAGTTTTGTCTTCTGTTGGACCTGCACGAAAGTCACACCTCATGCTGAACACAACCATTAAGCAGCTTGTTCCGATTTTTTTTTCGCCACTATGCTATTGATGTCATGCCGATTATTGGCTCTCTTGAGGTTCCCAACCGAGAACTTTCTTTTTCATTTCAACTTGAGACTATCTAACGTATGAATAAACTAACGGTGACCGGGCTGAAAACATTAAGTTTGCTTGTCCTTCTTTGTAAGGCCAGTTTCGTCGGAAGTAGGTCTGTGGGTCGGAGCGACTCTGAAAACGCGGGGATGATCCCTTATATACATATGTATTCAATTTTGGGTAATGGTTATAGCTTCTGCTGGGCAAGATGGGCAGAGCCGAAACTACAGCTGCGGTTGAAAATGTCTACTTAATGAACAGAAAAGGAAAGTGATGTCGGTTAGCAATGTAATTCGCCTTGAGAATGCTCATCTTGACCCCGAAGCTATGTCTGAGTTACGACTTGCTGCCAAAACCTGCATCGCGGGGTTTCCGAAGTCGATATATAGTCACAGAGAAAAAAGAAAGAGGGAGAGGGAGAGAGAGAAGAGAGAGATTGAAGATAAAAGATTCGGAGACTCTATTTATGCATGCATTCAGGAAAGTTTAGTATATGGAAACAGGGAATGCTCAAGGTCTTCTAGCGCGTAAAACTGTCGTCTTGCCGAAAAGCTTCATACGTTGGCGTTTTGTAGCTTTTCTTATTTACCGTTTTTGCGCAACCGAACTTTATTGCTTTGTGTTAATTCCAAAGGTTTCATCCAATCTTTTTTTTAACAGGTAGTATGCACCACAGCTATTGCGATTATCGCGATTTGCATACCACGAACGCATGGCAGCGTTCTTAATCGACATGGTATATTGTAATTTCCCTTTCCCTTGCTTAATACCCTAAAGTACTATTTTATTAGCACGAGCAACTATGATGATAGACATGCGAGGCTTCCCCGATCCTGGGGGCCTTTGCAGAGGTGCGCCTTTCTATCGTAACACTACCGACTGCACCCAGTTTTATCGGTAAATTTATTTGCTCTTTGTCGGTTGGTCCTTTCTGAAGATAATGTGTCTGCTCTAGGTGCGTGGACTTTAACTATAATGGAAAGTACACGGTTTTCCGATTTATGTGCGGACCTATGTCCGTTTTTGATGAAAGGATGTCGCTGTGCGTCGCGCCCCGTGATGCCAATCCACCATGCCCAACTGACGAGTCCACTTTCCCACCAAGCTCTACAGGGAGCTCTACAAGACCAACTCCAACTCCAACACTTCCTCCTTCTACTACGCCAACCAGTTCAACACCAGAAACACGTCCTCCGTCTACTACGCCAACCAGTTCAACACCAGAAACACTTCCTCCTTCTACTACGCCAACCAGTCCAACTCCAACACGTCCTCCTTCTACTACGCCAACCAGTTCAACACCAGAAACACGTCCTCCTTCTACTACGCCAACCAGTTCAACAACAGAAACACTTCCTCCTTCTACTACGCCAACCAGTTCAACACCAGAAACACTTCCTCCTTCTACTACGCCAACCAGTTCAACACCAGGACCACTTGTGATTACTGAGACTATGGCCAGTTCCTCCCCAGCAATCGCCTCGTCTACAACTGCCGATATATCCACTACAGTCCTTCCGTCCCCTGTGGATTCTTCCAGTTTAATTCCATCTCAAACTTCTCCGGGTGCGGATATTGTCACTTCATCCTTCACTGCTTCCTCCGAAGTGATATCAAGCTCATTTACTCCCCCATTGACCTCTTCTATTGTAACACCAACTAATACACCGGTGCCTGAACCTGTCACTGGTGAATTTACAGACAGCGGTAAGAAAAAAATCCTCTATTCCCTCTAAGAAAAAATCCTCTAAGTTGCTCTTTTTTACTCCATTTGTTTCTTAGATGGTAGAATAAGGACAACCTATATAATTGATTATACTACCTATACGAAATATTTTCCAGTTACAAAAGGTAAAAAAAAATCTTTTAAATAGTCCCTATACCTAGGTAATAACCGGATGACTTTTATCGGAATTTAGTTGATTGCGAAAAAGTAATTATTAAACCGGGTGACAAGATTAAACTAGAAATTACTACCACGGTGCAGCAAGCCTTCGGGACAGTTACCACGATCTACGGTCAAGATGGGTGTACAGGTTTAGAACCTTCCGTAACGTTTAGCGAAGGAGGAGGCAGCATAGCTGGTGAAGAAGTGAATACCAAACAAGGTAAATTTTGATTTAATTTTGAAATTATTTGTGAAAATTTGAATGCCTGTAGGGGTGACTGTCGTTACGCAGACGCAAGTCATCGGACCTGTAACACAGGTACAGCCGGTAGGAAAACCAACTACACTCTATAGTACTGTACGGATTACCAGAACCTTGGCTCCAATGCTTACTACTACAGCTTTTAGGCCTACTACGTTTTACTACACTAATCAAGTAGTAACGACCACTTTGTACCAGACACTGATTTTAAGAATTATCGCCCCTGGTTATACCTATTATAATCGAGAAGTAGTGACGGTCATAAATGATCAAACCGCAACCCAAACTTTCTACGAACCTTATACGCCACTTGATATCAATCCAAATCAAGTTTTGCCTTACATCACTACCACAATAGTGGATCCTAGCCTTTTTACGATAAATGGTGAAACGGTTACACAGAACCTGCTTGAAACTGTCACTCTGCAACAAAGCGACATATTGACTTTCACCGAACCCTCGCCGCCGAAGTCTACTGTTGTGACTTACCTGAACCCCGAAATTGTTCAAAATTCTGGACAGCTGGTTACAGCCACATTTTACAGGATTGTTACTTTATACAAATATCGCCCAACCTTGGCCACGATTGTACGGCCGGTATACGTAACTATTTCCGGGGACGTACAAACTACCACACGTATCCAGACTGTAACCCTGGAACCTTCTCCTGGCCAGGTCACTTCCATCGTTAAGACAACACCGACTGTAATCAATGGTATTGCAACTTATACTTCCGTCGTTGAAACTTATTACGCAGATACGAAAATCATTCAGGAGGGCGGGGGCGAGCTCTTTGAGATCGAAAGCTCAAAAATCGAAGGAATCACTGGGGATGTATTTAATTTGGAGGCCGGTTCCGAAAATAGTGTTCCCGACCCCATTCTCGTTACTGCTCTAGAAGACATAACAACTCTGTCTTCAGTTCTTGTTACCTATATTCAAGGGCTTACACTTAACCCTCAAGTATCGACCAGGTATCAGACTTTAACTGTAACCCGTTATGGCAAACCTGTAACCGTAACAGTTCAGCAAACGATAAAACCCTCACCTATCGTCAGCACCATCCTAAAAACTACCCAAGTAGTGGTCAATTCAGACACCAAAGTAATAATAGACACCGAAACGGTTGGCATTCCTTTACCTGCTATAGTTTTGGAGCCAACCATCGTACTTATAAATGGTACACTGGTGTCCGAGACCTTGGTTCAGGACCTGAAACTGAAAGCAGGCGATTTAATGTCGTTCCAACCATCGTCACCTCGAGATCCCATCACTCGAACTTATCTGAATCCAGATATCTTCGCAAGTGTTGGACAAGTAGTTACTGCTACTTTATACAGCACTCGTACACTGTATCCGTACTTCCATTCTTCGGCCACCGTTTTAAAAACAACAACTACAACTGAGCTAGGTCAAATTAAAACGAACACGCAAACCCGTACTGTTACTCTGCTACCTACGCTACCGCTTACTTCTATTACTAAAACAACAACGACCATTGACAATGGTTTGGCAACCTCATATGAAACGATTGAAACGTATAAAGTCCGTCTTGATGGCGATCAGGACAATAAAGACAATCTATACGAAATCCAGGCAGTTAGAATCGGAGAGTTGTTTGGAAACCTTACAGATCAAAAAGGCATCAAAGTTCCTAACGACACAGTTAAGAAAAACAGCTTTTTATTTGTAACCTACATCAAGTGGCTTACATTACTCCCTCAAATCTCCACTATCTACCCGGTAATAACCATCACCCAGAACAGCTCTCCTGTAACCGTAACAGCGTTGCAAACGATACAGCCTACGCCAATTACTAAGACAATCCTAAAAACTACTTCAAACCGAGTAGACGAAAAATTTGAAATGACTATTGAAGAGGAAAAACAGTTTAAAACCTTCACTTTCGGTAAACGTGTCCCTACCTCGACTACCTCGACTACGGTGGTTGTTGCAACATCTCTGGTCACCCCTAGCAGCGAACAAACCGTTAGCCCAAGTACGAGTCTTACTGGGTCTATTTCAACAATGGGAGTCGGGTTTAGCAGCATTACGAAACCTACACCACCTTTGTCTTCTAGTGCTGTTTTTCCAGCATCGCAATCAGCTGTGCCACCAGGTGTTACTACAGTAACCCCATTTCCTCCAGTTACTACTGGTATTGTTTGTTATAACTTAAACAGTAATGAAAATAACATTGAATTCTCGCTTTCTAGGTCAAGTGACAAGAACACAAACTGATGGATCGACCACTTATGTAATATATTCTCCGATTACTCAAGGTAATTAGCTAACCATGTTTTGGCTCTCATAAAGTCTTTTTATTTTCAGCTTTGAATTTTGTCGAACCGGGTCAAACGATACCCATACAGTTAACCACAACAGTAGTGCGAGTTGACGGAGTGGTTAGTACCATATATGGGCAAGACGTTGGCCCAGGCTTGGATAGTACAGGACCAATCATTGGCGGAGGTTCTGGTTTGATCCAAGGTCAATCAGCAGATATTCAACAAGGTACATGTCAATAAACAATGGAGAAGCATTTAATTGAGACAATATTTACACAGGAATAACGACTATTACGGAAACTCAATTTATTAAACCCACCGAGGTTGTTCTGTCTAACGGGAAGAGAACTACGTTATACGGGACAGTCCGCGTTACGAGAACCCTAGCTCCGCATTTGGTTACCACTATAATAACACCAACGACTATTGTTATCCAAGGACAAGCCGTTACTAATACCATCCTTCAGACTGTCACGTTAAGACCGATCAGACCAAGTACTACTTACATGGTATACACATCCACCTTCTTTAATTTTGGCCAACAGTTCGTAAGCACCATTACGGGGCTTTACACTACCACCCAGACCACTGGTCCCTCTCCTCCAGTAATTCGTCCAACTATTGTAGAAACGGTATTCGCTACCGACACTTTCTTTATCAACGGCCAGCTCACAACAGCGAGCATATTAGAAACTGTTACCTTGGACGGCTCCTTTCAATTCGAACAACCTAGCCAGACCTTCCCTACTGCAACAGCTACTGGTTTAACATACTTAAATCCTTCCGCAGTATTGGTCACAGGACAAGTTATTACTTCGACCCTTTTCCAAACTTTAACGCTGAAACCTTTCCAGGCGACTTCGGTCAAAGTTAGCCAGCTGTCTACCGTACTAATTGGTGGCCAACTGGTAATTAGTACTATAACTCGCACGGTGACCCGAGCCCCTACTGCTGGCTTCCTTACTTCTATTGTCAAGCCAGGTCAAGGTGCATTTCCCATCACGTTAACATACGTCATCGAGCCGACTCAGGTCTCCTCCCAAGGCGACATAACTGAAGTCATTAATGCCAGTGTAGTTCAGATTGGTCAAGAATTTACAAATCTCGTTTACGATGTCAGCGGCATTTTACAAAGCAGCAAAGTTATCCGGCCAGTCGACATCAGACCTGGATACATTTTGAGCTTGATTTACGAGCAAGTACTTACCTTGCGACCACTAAGAGCTCCCGTACCTCGTCCAACTACCGTTTTCAAGAACGGGGCACTTGTTACCGTGACTTTATGGGAAACCCTTCCTGCACTTACCCAAGTTAGTACAGTAATCCGGCCGACCACGGTTACTGTTGGTGCAAATGGAGCCGCATGGGTGGGAGGTCAATGGTTTACATTTAATCATATTCTCGAGACAACTATTCCTAAACCAGCAAACAGTTTTATAACCGAAATTCACACGAATACCGTAACCGAAAATGGTCAGGAAATTGTCCAAATCGTAACTTCCATCATTGAAGTGGAGGGCACCGAAACCATTGAACCTTCAGTTATTACTATAACTGACCAATTCGTTTCCACCATTGTCGTCACAGTAACGGACCAGACCTTCACAGAAACGATCACTTCTTCCATCATAGACGTTGTGGACACACAAATCATCAAACCGACAACTACTCTCGTGACAACGACCGAATTTTACACGAATATCGTAACCATAAATGGTCAGGAAATCGTCGAAGTAGTAGCTTCCGTGTTTGTAGAAGAGTTCCTCTTGCCTGTCTTCACTACTGCTCAGCAAATAACTTACACCAGTGTCGGCAATGTACCTAGCCAAATCTTGACTGAAACGACAACTATTGTCCAGCCATCTACAGTTGTTGTTACTAATATCGTCACTAGTGTCATTGATGCCCTGCCTCCTCCTGTCACCACAGGTAATTTCTAACCATTTTCGCTTACTTCTCTACTCCTAGTTTTATTCTTTCGTAGGACCTGGTACAACCTTCAACCCAAATGGATTTACAGGAACGACTCCCTTGACGACAACTCCGAAACCTCCCCCACCTACTGTCCCTTCTACAAGGCCGCCATCGTCGCCTAGTACGAGTTTCCAGCTTCGTTGCGGAAGCGAACTCCTTCGCAGATTTCCCATAGATTGTTCGAAGTTTTACCAGTGCTTTGGCGAAGGCCAAGACCAAGTCATTTACGTCTTCGGCTGTGTAATAGGATCGATATTCGACGAGCCATCTCAACAGTGCAGACTTCCAAGTAAGGCTTCATCGTAGGAATCTGTTATAAGGTTTTTCTAAAATTGTGTTTTTATTTTGGGTCCTCTAGAGGATACGACTTCTTGCTACACGGAATTCGCGGAAGAAGAGTTCCGCAGCGTGCCAACTCTCGATACTCATGAAGGTATGGTCAAGGTAAGCATGGAGAAACTGCGCGGAATGATGGAAGCTAGCAGGGAAGATCATCTCTTTCCAAAGAACGTTCCACTGGGGCCCGTAGCACTTGCACAATACCTGCGCTCCAACGATCCCAGCAAACAAGCACTTGATCCCGTGGAGCCAGCTAATACTCACTCTGCGGTGTCGCTCTCGAATTCAGTGAGATTTAATTCGGGATCTGGTTGCGATAACCCCGATCATAACCATGGATATGAAAACCCGTCACCAGATTTTCATCGAAGTAGAACACGTCTCACTCCAAGTCAGCGTCTTATGCAATTTGATTTCGGTAGAAGATTAGAACCCAGAATGCGAGCACATTTCGTATAGGTTGATTACTTTTGAGCTTCCCTCAACCAGCATTTAGTTTACAAAAAGGGGGTTTGGTAAGGGGCTTTCTTGCTTTCTTTGATTTACTATAGCGGTGGCATTGCTTATAAACATGGAAGTTGCAAAAATTCACTGTTCGGTAAAAAAAAGTACAGAACACAAAATTTAAAGAGACACGGTTTATTTATGTTCACAAAATACACGTCATTGACATTTCCAAGGGATACTAGCTATTCCACCAAGACAATAAGCCCAAACCAGGTTCGTTTATACTTGCCTAACAATTTTTTTTTTACAATTTTACCAAAAGTCTACATCAGTTTTACTTACTGTAAGCAGGTAGGGTATCTTCTTATTTTCTCCTGGCTCAACCAAAGTGTCGACGGTTTCTGAACCACTTGGATTGGTATCCAGAAAAGTTTCGGCAGTAACACGAAATCGAACCTCTTCTCCTGGTTTTGGATAGTTTAGGCACTTCAAATTGGCAGTTAAAAATTACCTTCATCCATAAAGAGATCATGTTTGCCATCTTCAGTCTCATATTCCCATACCCAGACTTGTTCCGTTTCATCAAACCTTGCTGGCTGCTGCAGATATTCAGGTGGAATAATAATCTCGTCAAAAAAGCCCAAACTGACTACAAGATAAAAGAATTGCGCTTAGCAATTTTGTTTACAGATTATCGTAGTAATACCATGAACTGCCTCTCGACTGCAACTTCTTATCTTCCCAACTAATATTGAATCCATGAAAGGTCGGAAGACGACAAAACGAAATTTGACGTTTGTGTGAGATGCTCCATCGCCAGGCAGAATAAATGATTTGCTTTGCTCACTTATATCCCATAAAGCTATGCATAACCCAACATTCAACACAACCTATACCAGAAGAAGAATCAGATGTCGAGATGAGCTTCTATTTTAGAGGTTACCGTTAAAATTACGTACTTTATTAGCCAATTTACGATTGAGTTCCTCCTTAATGGCTTGTTCTAGTGGACAGTTGAAGCTAGATGGTAGGATACGGACGGTTTGCTTCATAGATGCAAGAACAAACATTTTCTGGTGCTACGACAACTGCGTGTTCTTTAGTAAGCTTGCATTTTTCTCTAGATTATATTACTTTGAACTTACCATCCCGCTCTGTTTACGTTTACAAGTGGTGCTGTTCCCGGTGGCTATAGGACGAAGGAGCCCAGTTCCAAAAGAGTCCACCTAGTACAAAGGAGCCCAGTTCCAAAAGAGCCCACTCCCTGACCACTGTGGAAAAAAACAAGAAAGGTAAGAGCCTACTTTTTTTGGTTAAATAACAATAGTATGAACACTGCGTTTAAAAACTAAAAAAATTCTTTTTGAGCGATACAGACATTAAATAATGAAAAGACAAGCAGAATTAACAAATAAATTTTAATTTTTACTCCTCTTTTACACCAAAAAAACATTTCAAGTACCGATTTATGTATTTTTGTATTGTATCTTATAACTATATTCTTAGTTCTTTAAAAACTTAGTTATTGTCGTGTTTAGTCCCGTTAGTTAAAACTAGAAAAACACTCATGTAAGCCGTGTTATAAAATCGTGAAATTGGCATATTTCGTATGAACATCAAAACGCGTCTGTACAAGTTCAAGAAAACGAATTCACAGGGTTGTTGCCGCTGAACGGGTTCGCAACCTGAAGCACCCTACATGAACCCCAGTTGCTTTCTAGCAAGCAGATAGTGTGGACGTGATTTTCTCCGGTGATGTTATTAAAACTAGTATAGTTAAGCTTTATAAACATAGTGAGTTAAACATTACCAATCGGATTAAGTGTGATGTTTGGCAAACATTACCAATCATGTTAAGTGTGGTATTTAGCAAAAGGTTGGTTGCAAAGAAAATGTCAGTTTTAAGGTTTGTTTTGACTCGTTTGCATAACTTTCCGTCTAACTTTTTTCTACTTTACGTTTCGTTGCAGGACCTTTGGTAAAGTTGGTCAACTAAAATGTGGGAAGGTGGCGAAAGGGGGATGAGGAAAGATCAATTGGGTGTTGTGACGTTCATATGATGTCCCGAAGCGAAAAAAAATAAGTGAAGTCGACTTGGCCAACGTCTCAAACGTGCACAACTTGTCAATTTTTTTTTATTTCCCTGGAAGTCTACAAACGCGAATCTGGACAAGTTTTATCCTTCTCCAAAGTGAAGTGGGTTTTCCTACGTTTTGCGTTTTCACACTCGTTCTGGAGTGCTTTCCTCTGCGGATGTGTTTGTGGGCCTTTGCACTTATTTGTAAGTTTAACGCGCTTTGTTAATGAATTGATTTCAAGCGTACTGATACTTTTTCCCTTTTCTTCTAGTTTTCCGTGTCGAACTGCTGGAGGTGAAGAGGAACACGCTATACTCCGCCAAGATGGTAGTAACACTTTAAATTTACATTTAGAAGTTTGTAGTACTCATTATTTCTTTTCAGCCAGGAAAATAGAAGTATATTTTTTAAGAGTAAGCTTAAGACACAAGATTTCGTAGCCATTTTCAAGATTACTTTTAAATGATAGCAGGGAGTAGATTTACATGCAGTTTGGATGAGTTATAGAACTAGTTATAGGCAGAGCTGCTACTCGCTCTTTTTCTGCGATCGCGGTCTAGCTCGCACTCTGTTGTATGTTGCTTTTCGCGAGCGCGCTCGCTCTTTCGCTTGCAAGTCCAGACAAGAACGTGCTCTCGCTCATGTTCGTCGTGTGCTGCCATCTCGTAAGTGAAAGTGTAACTTTTACAAGCTTGGGGGTTAGTTACCGATAGGTGGCTATTGTCAATGTCGCAGGCTGAGCTCTTCTCTTGTAACAGAAAGCATATCCTGCAAAACCTGATCCCTACACGTGTTAAATAGTTACGTGTCACAAAAACGCGCTGAACAAAGCAACGCTTCTATGTCTGCAAATAATGCAGTTTAAAATTTTACCGATAGGTGGCGCTCAATTCTCATACTGTAGAGCGCGCTCATGGCAGCTGTAGCTGATAGGAGAGAAATAGTTATAGTACTGCCAAGTTCTGCAGATCCACGGTAAGTTTCTAGAAATCATTTTTACGATTAATTGCCACACTTATTCTGTTGTACTTATTTTGTTTTATGTTTATTTTGACCCTTAGAAAAGGCGCTTATGGAAATTACGCAAGGAGATTGCGTACTTATCAAGACTTCAAGTTCTTGTGTGATGAGTGCATGTCCTCCTCGTCCTCCGCTCAGCCTAACTTCGCCTATGGCCTTTCGTCATACTAAGGAGAAGAGAAAGACCCCGCAACTTTAATCTGCTAAGCTGGTACTCGACGACATGAAGGTAGCTAATTAACCTTCTGTGGAAATCAGGAGAACCAGAAGGAACAGGTACGCCAGGAGTTGTGTCGGGTCAGGAATTGCTACAACTTAACTTTCTGGGAGGAGAGCAGTCTTCGTTGTTGCCATTCGTTAGGTCTTTAGTTCTAAAAACGAAGCTTTTCTTGGGGCAGGTGGGTTGTGGGAACCCTCGATAGAAGAACGCGAAGACGTAGCCAGTCAGGGGTAGAAGTTTCGTCTGTGGACATATCTGGCTGATTTACTTCTTTTCTAGTGAATTAAATACGGATAATTTTAGATACTAAACTTCCGTCCCTGTTAAATGCTTTCACTTCTTTTGGGTCCCTTTTGTGCTCCCGTCTTCGATCCTGCCGTGTTTTCAAAAATAGTTGCTGTTTCTTGGGGGGAATCCCATAGTATTCGCTCGGTCGAGGTAAGAACATTTTTTCCCATTTCAAAGTGGCTTCCTAGTTTCTTTCCCTAACTCAGTAGTTCATTTCATGTCAAGCTTTACTTTATTGTTTGAAATGTTGGTAAAATAGTTCGAAAAAATAAATTGGTTTGAAGTGTATTAGTAGCTGAATTTTACCGCTAGTTGGGAAGTTTGTCTGATCTTTTTTTCGTTTTTAGGACCTTCCTATACCGGTACCGCGAAAAGAGAGGAGTTGGTGGAGGCGGAAACTTTTTGAAGATTTTTGGTCGCACGATAACACCCTAAGCGAAGGGGGAAGCACCGATTGACTTCTGCAAAAATTATTCGTCTATTCTCCTCTGTTGTGTCCGTAAACGGCAAAAACGGACACACTTTCGAATCTTTTTTTATTTTAGAGGTAATTGTTTTGCGTAGATTACTTACGTCTGTTGGTTCGTTCCTCTGTACTAGTTTTTGGTAGGCTATCAAACTCAAGCTAGGCCAATCCGGGCGCTAATTAATGTATGCTTTGATTGTCCTGTTAGTTATACATGATACTAATTTTTCTCTTTTATTCTATAGTTTTCTCCAAATGAAGGTGAAGTCCAAGTGAAGGCGAAGAAGACACTCAATCCTGTGCCACGAGGTCAACATCTCTGTGCGAACCTGATCTCAGTTTAGGTCTTGGGGGAGCTTCGGAGTAATGATAGTAAACACTTCAAACTTACATTTGTAAGTTTTTAATACTCTTTATTAATTCTCCAGGCAAGCAAATAGAAGCCTGTTTTGAAGTCAGCTGAAGGTCGATCGCAAGATTTCGTAGCCACTTCCAAGATCACTTCTCTGGTGTGCATTCTCTACGTTAATTACTACGTTAGTCTCTAAGTTATTAATATTTCCAACTGCGGCTGGTGTGCTTTTAGGCAAAATTGATACATGGGAAGGGTCCCGATGCTCAGTAAAGCAGCTTTCGGTTCAACTTTATGTGCCATTGTAAAGTTTTTGAGAACTGTGTAGAATTGTAATGCTTGCTTTCCCAATATTTTGCACTTATTGTAAATCTATTCCTCCCAAACATTACGCCAGCGCTCTCAAATCTGTTGGAATATTTCTTCTGTGACTATCTCCAAATATTGGATTCTAAAATTACACGAATGAGTGGTTTGGCTCTTCCCAACTCTCCCCGGAATGCCTTATTTTGAATTGCTTATTTTGTACCCAAAATATTCCCCGTAGAATCCAATTTCCGAAAATGTAATTTTTTATGGTACGATTTGGAATTTTGGAAATAAAAGCGTAGACTTTGATCTTTGAACGGATCTTTGATCGGATCGGATCAGTTCCGAATTGATCGGATCGGGACTTTGATTGGGGTTTTTACTTTTGTTGTACAAAGCGTTCCTCGCAAAATCAAGTCAAAGGGGTGTGTCCTATGCAAAAAGAACGAATCCTATTGGTGGATTCGGCCAAAAAGTGGGCGTGGCTTCTTTTCGAGCTGGGAAAGCTTTTTCAGGGCTTTTCTCCATAAGGAATAATGTTGTATCAAGGGGGTCCCCTTCAAAAATCGTCAAAAATTGAGAGCCTCGCCCCTTCCCCTGTTCCCAACTCCCCTGCTCGTCCCTATCCCCAATATTTGAGCTGATGACGCCGAAGCATCACAATTTCGAATATAGGAATAGAAACCACGCCGGGAATTTCGTTTTTTTCACGAAATAAAGTGCCTCGACCGGGGATCGAACCTGCGATCTTCCGATCACAAGTCTTGCGTCTTATCCACTCGGTCATACGCTTATATATAAAGGGCTTTGCAACTTCTACTAATCCAACATATGCACTCTAAGCTGGTCTACACTGTATGTTGATAGTGTTCCATCTATAGTTCGATTTATAAAAATTTAAAATTCTTCTAACAGGTCCCTTCATAAATCAAAAATTGAGAGCCTCACCCTTTTCCCTGTTCCCAACCCTGCTCGGTTTCCTATCCCGATATTTGAGTTCGTGATACCGAACTATTTGTAACTATTTGCAATAAGAAAGTTGAAGGCTTCAACTTTCTTGTTGGTGGGAATAAAAAAAATCGGCTTCGTCACATTAAGCGCAATTTTTCGAAATAAACTATTGTGAAGAAAACCTCTCGCCTGCAAGAGTTTCAAAACATTGGCATAACTCTACACGAAAAACACTATAGTGCCATCTATTAGCGGAAAAATCCGCTAAATATTCCGCTATATTCCGAGAAAAATCTCCAACTACGGTGAACCGGGGCCTTATTATTATTATTTATTTAGCAGAGCAACTTTCACTGCATATCTATTCAAAATATCATTGACGTTTTGGATAATTTGTAGGGTTTGCTGTTTGTAAAGCCTTTTTTACTCACACATATTAAACAAGTCTTACTATCGACGCTGGGTGGCGTCGGAGACAGTTTACAAAATTGCATTTACACGATTGCATTAACTCAAGTGTCCGTTCTTTGTAACTATTCTCTGCTGTAAACAGTTCATATAAGACACATTTAAGTATACAACTGTGACTACGGTAGTTCGTGGTTTGTAATGAGTAAAACTAAAAAGAAGCCCATTCCTGGAAAAGATGGTCTTCATAGGATGAATTTCCTCCATCAAGTAATTTGTATTTCCATTTCTTTTTCAAGTTGTACGCGTACTAGAAGGAACAGTAAAATACCGATCAGTAAAACAACACCAGCCAATACCATTATAAGGACCCCCACAATCAGAATAGATCGCATAACGGCTAATAAAACTTGTTAATAATCCCTAGTATTCGCCAAAATTCTTAGTATCAATTGTTATAGGCTAGTCAGACGATAGCACTGAAGAAGCCCATGGATTTGGCTTGTACTTCTTTGTACGGATCCCACTTGGTCAGTGTTGGAAAGAAACTACAGCAAAAAATGTAAGGAATAAACTAAGAAAAAATATTAACCCTAATCTTGTTTACGTTTGATAGAGACCCTTCCATGAAGCGTATGATTTGTAAAGGTTGCAATGGAATATTAATTCCTGGTATATCCGCCACTGTCCGCGTAAAAGGGAGCAGTCAAGGCAAATGTAAGAAATTCAACCCCAAACGGAAATTCTCGGTATGGACATGTTTGCAGTGCAGGTTCTCCCGTCGCTACCCACTCGACCCTAGTTACGAACTGTGGTCTGAACAATCGGAATCTCATAATAAAATGTAGTGTAAATATTTCATGAAAACATTTATATACAAATATACAAAAGGTCCAATACACAATAAAATTTTCCAACTCAGCAGTGTATTAACCCGGTAGTAATGGGAACACGGATGAAAACAATTTAGGCCTTGGTGGCGGTCGCCGCAGCAGCTTCTGCCTTTACACGATCTTTCTTGGTGGGGCCCATGAATGCAGCCTTATCAGCCGCCGTCTGGAAGCGACCATGACCGAACTTCGAAGAAGTATCAATGAACTTCAGTTCGATCTTTTCTGTGGCCACACGTTTGGTGTTTGTAACCAAGCTCTGAAAACACAGAAAACATTTTCATCATTTCTACATTCTAAACTTATCCGCATAAAAATTTATCACACATATAGATTCAGCCCTATCATCTAATATCACCGAATCTCATAAAAATATAGGCTCTATGATAATTTCATCATGTAAAAATCAAACAGGAATTAATAACTAAGCCAACTTACCTTTCTCAAGGTTATCACGCGTTTCTTGGGGCCCATGCAGCATCCCTTGATCATGATAAAGTCGTTGTTGACTTCACCGTAGTGAGGGAACCCACCCATGGGGGTAATGGACTTTTCGGTCAAATCGTAATCGGTGGAAGCGTTGTTCTTGATGACCTATAAATTAAAAAACTAGAATTATACACTGTCGAAATTCAACTAATGTTTTTTATAGCTAAATTTTAAAGACAATGTTGCTTATCGAGGTATCCAACTGGTCACAAGGTTCAAGACCACGCCGGAGCATAAGGATAAGCCTTTTAATTTGCGAGATTATCCCCTAGCACATCCACGTCAGAATCGACAATACAAGTGACTCTGGGGCTCGCCTTTATTTTCAAAAAGAAATAGAAGCAAAACTGAACTATTTACCTTGCCATCCTTGGTATGGATACCAGCTCCCATACGGTAGATCTTCTTGTTCATCTCAGTACGATGATGGTAACCCTTTTGACCAGCACGAGCTACGGTGAACTGCACACGGCTAGGATGCCACGCTCCAATACACGCGACCTTGCGAAGACCTTTGTGAGTCTTACGGGGCAACTTGCGTGTGTGCCAACGGGAAGTCACACCTTTGAACAAGTAAAAACTTCGTTAATAACGATCAATTGTAAATTCAATCTGAATTGCATTATGGAACTTCAGAAGGAAGGCAACAGAGAACTACTATCAACAGGAGTATTCTGAAACATTAAGCTCCGTATCATCACGTACAAGCTTAAAACAATCTTGAGTACTGCTTAAACGTTTTCTTACCTTTGAACCCCTTTCCCTTGGTTACACCAATGCAATCAATCATCTCATCTTGAGTGAAAACAGATTTCACTTCAACGGGCTTCTCCAGGTGTTCGCGGGCCCACTTGATCTTGTCGGCGATGGTACCACCGTTCAATTGGATTTCCATAATGTGAGCTTTCTTTTGACGTTGCCGGAGAAGTTTCATCTATAGAGAACTATCGTTAGTTACAATTTTAGTCGCTAAACCTTCATAGCTTTACCTGAGTGTGGGCAATGACGCGGATGGTCTTGCAGTAACGTGCCATCAGCTTAAGATCCTTTTCGATCATCTTTTTGCCCAAGTCATCTTGCCATTTCTTGGAAGCCTTGGTGAAAGCCTTCTTCTTGGAGCGATACCTGAGCAAGAGCAAGAAAGGTTGCAAGAGATGGCTACCTCAGGTGAATCTCATAGGCCAAAGACCCAGCGGAGACATGACAACATTTGAGGTTTTAATGCATATAGCTCATTGACAAACGCCAAGCGGAGCTAAGGCAAAACAAGTTCAACACTCATCACACGCGTATGCGCGGAGCGGAGGGTAGAACTGTTACCAAGAGGAATCAAATGAGATTGGTTTTTCCAAACACAGAAACACAAATATTTACGAATGAGAAAAAATGAAATATTTAATCGCTGTGATCAGTTCGCCCTAGTTAACAGGCTTCATAGCAACGCTCCTTAAAAGTAGATACCTTATAGGGGTTCATCATTTGCACAGCGACTTGTGAGAAGAATTTATACTTTCAAGACATTTGATTTCGACATACCAGTTCTTGTAGAAACGACGACGGCAATCTTCGGACAAATGCTCCGCCCAGACGGTACGAAGACCACGGAGGCCTTTAGGGGTAGCTACGTATCCAACGATACCGACAATAACCATGGGTGGGGTTTCCAAGATGGTGACTCCCTCCACGACTTCCTTCTTGTTCACCTCTGCAGATCAGAAATTTCCGTTAACAACGCGGTATCTTTAAAGGTTATTCTCAAGAAAGCTGTTCAATAAATGTCCAACCCATGGTTTCTCCCAAGCTTCCTCACCTCGTAGAGGTTCAAGCAGAGATTAGGAATATGGGCGGGCATTCACTCGTTTCCGAGTGTAAGTTTGCTCTACTACAGCGTGACTCAGAATAGGCTACATTGAAAGTAACTCCAGCGTCACCACCCAGTCAACGAGGCGTCGATTGGGCAGCTGTAGATGTTTTCGCGAAAAAACAAGGTTTGAAAGAAACTTACTTGAGCCAGGCTTGTCTACTTCACGAACGATGTGGGTCATGCCGGCTTTGTAGCCAACGAAGCAAGTTAAATGAACAGGCTTGCTTGGGTCATCTTTAGGGAAAGACTTGACGCGGCCACGATGTTGGCGAGAACGCTTCTTGGGGTAAAACCCCATGGAACCATGACGGGGTGCACTAAACTTCCTGTGCGACTGAAGGAAAAAAGGGAGATTAGTACTTGTACTGACTATTTTACCGACATATCTGTGATAACACTAAAATATTGTACGACCACGCTTGCTATAGGTTTCACAAAATGGCTGCTTGACTTGAGACAGCATGGTATGTAAAATGCGGCACTTCTTTGAAACGTGTGCTAACAAAATTGAAAAGGACTTCATCTTACTTGAAAAGAGCTTTATCTTACTTAGCAACAAAACACTAAGCTAGAATGTGACATTTTTAACTTGTAAGCAAAGGAAAGCTTATTTGAAGCTTAGTCTACATGTAGGGTACCAAAAAACCAAGTGTCACGAATCTTCGAATTGAAGCACTTTAAATTACCATTTTCACGCAAATCTCACACTTCCCTATAGCTAACACACAAATAAATTAAATTAAGAAACATCTAGCTTCGGATGACCAAAATAGAAAGCGATAAACCTGAGAAACTTAAACTTGGAAACTTACCATGTTGACGCTAGCAGGAACCAACAGAAACAGAAGACAGAGTCGGGACCCACAGCTCTTTTGGTTTCTCCACCCCACTACCCCAAGCGGAGAAAAAGGAAAATCAAAAGAGCCGAAGCGGGTTAGACCCGCTTTTTAGAGATAGCAAGGAAAGCGGATTTCAACCCAACCATACGTTTTGTGCGCGCAACCGCAAAAGCTGGGATAAAGAATGGCTAAGCATCATCCTGATTTGATTTTTTGCAGGAAACAACCCGGTGTAGGTCAGTATAATTCTTAAAAATTGTTTTAAAATGTGCTCTAAATCAGAATGCTCATGTCTAGTAAATATAGCTAGATTTTTTAAACTTTCCTTCAATCTTTTGTTTGTATAGGTTAATATAGTAATTCTTATTTCTTAGCCATTGGACGACTTTGCGAAAAATGTGACGGGAAATGTGTCATTTGCGATTCCTATGTAAGACCATGCACACTAGTTCGAATTTGTGACGAATGCAACTATGGTTCCTACCAAGGACGCTGTGTTATTTGCGGTGGTCCTGGAGTATCCGATGCATACTATTGCAAAGAATGCACAATTCAAGAGAAAGATGTAAGCTTTTACTTAGAGGATTATTTTTTATAACAGCCGTACATGTTTTTTCGTTAGAGAGACGGTTGTCCCAAGATCGTAAATTTGGGTAGCTCCAAAACTGACCTGTTTTACGAAAGAAAGAAGTATGGATTCAAGAAAAGATAATGTTTCTATTATTGCTTATGTGAAACAAGAAAAACACTTACATTTCAATACATTTTCACTCCACAACTATGACTAAACATGGGTAGATAAATTGTGTTCTGAGAGCAGGTTTCAAGTTACGTATACATTGCTCATAAGTTTCCATTAAATGGACAACAAGTTTTCGAGATTTCACCAAGTTTTACGCAGCGTAAGCTTTTTTAACTTATACTGCCGCACTTTACTATTTTCTCCCAAAGAGGTGTTACCCAACCGTCCCACACGAAAACTCAAATATAAACCCCTTGTATGCGGCAGTAAAATATATATTTAACAAATTCAAGTTTAACCCATTTTTTTCTCTCCCAACCCTGGCGCAAATATTAAAGAAGGCAGTTACCGAGAAACCATTGACTGATCAGACAACGCTTGCTGGCTTAAGGATGAAAAGCCACTGTGGGCAGATTGCAAACTCGACATCGAACCTCTATAATCATCTGAATTCAATACTTCATAAAAATACATCACCTTTGCTTTTAAGCCTGTCAGCGAATCAATCAGATCTAAGCGGTGCACCGAATTCGGCAAGTCATAGACGCGCCATTGGAGGACATACGTTCCCTCATGATTTGTCACATGGGAACCCTAAAAAGGAAGAATTTCTTAACGAACAAGGTCTATTGGTGTTTGTAACGTACTTGAACGCTTTCCCCATCCTGGGAAACCAAAGCCTCCTCCTCGACAAAATAGTCCACACCCTCTTTCCAGGTCTTATCAATGACCGATTTATGCTCTGAATCGATCACCTGCATAATGTCCGAAGATCCTGTTTACAAAAGTAAATAGTTATTTCGGCTTTTATAAGGGTATAAACTTACCTGAAGAAGCTTTAGACACGGGTTTACGCGTACGGAGAACAGTAAAAGACACGTCTTGCTTCATTACATCAAAGTCCCAGCATAAGACCGATCCCACATCCTCGTTATGCACAATAACTTCATGAACTTGGCCTTTGATTAGAGTGATGCAGTGATATATGGCATTTTCGCAAAGGGCAGGGCTATCAATTCTCTCGCGATCAAAATGTTCTTCATTCATGTAAAAAGACTTGGGAATCAACCCGCCCTCCGTCAAATGGATCTGTCCAAAAAAAGAGATAATAAAGGAACAATAAAAAAGAGAAAAATATACAATACAGTAAATTAAAGCCTATAACACACCTTGCAAGGGCCTCCTAAAAATTCGGGAATCTTGTCCGACTTGATATAATCCGCCAAGCCTCCAGGCACGTGCCAGTCAGTCCCCGCATGGAACAGTATTTTAGAACGCGTGACTTCGTCTACAACACAAAGTTGCTCAAAGAAGCCCTAAAAGTATTCCTTAAGCTTGTTACCAATAAACGTAGATACCACGGTCCAAAGCACTGGGAATACTCGAGGAGCGCGCGTGATAAGTATACGACACAAAGTGTCGGGATAGTTTGCTTCCATAACTTCAATAATCCTTAATAGCGTCTGGTAAAAAGATTATAGAGAAGCGTTAAAAAGAAAGAAAATTTGATTTTAGGATCATACTTGAATGCCAGGTCTCCACAAGTGACGCATATTCAAGCCGTCCAAGTCCACGAGCAACGTCCAGGTACTTACAGGCTTGCCAGAAGCATTGGTAGCTTCGTCACATAGCCGTAAACCTTCTTCGCAGAAATGCAGAGTCTACAACGTAAAAATCATTCAGAAAAACTTGCTCTAGAAACGTGCCAAAAATACCAGTTTCAGTAATCCTTCTTCCCCGATGGATTTAACCAAGCCTTTCACGTCCATGTGCCCAACGCGTAGTAAAAACAAGGGACGGCCATCTAAAACGAAAACTCGTCAGTAAAACAAACAACGCAACAAGAGGATACTTGAGCCTTTACCAATATCACTGAAATGCCAAGAACCAGGAAAGTAATTCTTGACAACTAAAGGTAACTCATATTCCGCCAGCAGCTTATCCACTTGGTGCTTTTTCCGCCAAACTAACGATTGGCACAGCATTTCACGTGCTTTCTCCACATGGAAGTTGCGAGCCCGCAGGAACCGCAGTAACATCGTATCCGAAGGGACTTTTCCTTTATGGAGTTCGGCGACGCATTTCCGTAGTTGTACCAACCGGGATTCTTGCAACGGGGTCAAATTTCCCACGTAACGTTGAATGTAATCGGCATCAATTTGATACTGCCCTACAATTTTATCATTTTTGATGATAGAAAATTGCCTTTATTTGTAGCTAGAAGTTTACCATCATGCAAAACTAGTTTGTCCATGGTCTGTTGTAAACTCGAGGCGGTGTCACCAAGTTTCAAATCTTCGGAAGATGTTGATTCTTGGCTGCAAGATCGATCCCGCGAATCATCGCTCTGTTCATCGGAATGTTGGTTTCCATTGTGTTCATCAAACGACAAGCTCGATATGGGTTCTTGGTACATGGGGACGTGCGTGACACCTTCATCGCGTAACAGCGCTATAAAACATTCAATGATCTCTTTCCCCTAATATAACAAGTTGATCAATAGTAATATGATTAAATAAAATATCACATTTTTATAACCTTACTTTGGCGATGTTTTGAGAATACTGTTTGACAGCCAGTTTTTCGATACTACTTTCGAAGCCAAAAAACGATTTGACATCCAAAGTACCGGACTGCTCAAAACAAGTCCAGTTCGAGTTTTCCGGATGGACCTGGAATTCCCAAATGTTTATTGTCATTTTCTTGTATTGCTTACACTTCCGAATCCGGTTAACCAGGAAACTTACATAGTATGTGCACAGCTCATCAATAATAACACGATTTGCAAAGCTTTCATTCTTAGCTTCGATTTTTAAGGTACGTTTTCGCAGATCTAATGAATTTTTTTGGATGAAGAGAACGTGATCCACTCCGATGATCTACAACCACAAATATGTCGATAGCGTTACGTGCAGTAAGCTGTTACCTTCTTTAGTAAATATGGGGCATCGACATTAAGTCGACAGCGACGCTCGATGATATGGGTAGCCCGGTCTTTACTTTTATATTCCGATATAGTATCCGAACCGAGGAAGATAGGGATCAATGGGCATGTTGGGAAACGCCGTTCATAAGCCTTCGAAACAAAAAAAGAAAGTAATTATCTTGGCATATTTCAGGTAAGCTTATTAAAAGCTGGATTGCTATTCTTAAGCTTTAAAGGGGCTTGCTGCCTGGTTACTGCATGTTTATGCGTAAGGTCAAACTAGCTTATTATTTATTTACTTTCAAATATTTTGTTCGAAAAGCGAAGGTTCATTAGTTAGAAGTTATCACAGAAGGGACGTGAAGCAAACAAATTTTGGAAGGCTCATGCGAAGCGAATGTTAAACGTAGTAGAGAAATGAAAAGCTTGCCATTTAGCTGGTCTCACAAGCTTTTCGTCAAAAGCACATCATGCTAGATAAACACTTTCGATCCCCAGTGAAAGTTACCCAAATTGGCCCTTTTTCAAGGCCACGATCGAGCCCGATCAAACATGATTTCGTTCTCTTGAAACTGTGATTTTACGCAGGTGAAACATTGTGGCATAGGTTAAAAAATGAAGCTGGAAGCTTCATTTTTTCGAAAAGCAGAATTTTGGAAAGCTATATATACCTACCGCCATGACAAGCTCGAAGGGGTATTTGTATACCCGGACAGGAGATTGATACTGCTGCACCATGATTATGTTTTATGGCAGTGAAATGTTCCGAACAAAATAACACCTACAATTTGCAATCGAAGCAGCAACAAGTAACTCACTTGAAGTTGAACTGTTAACTTACTGATAAAGACACATACAAAAAAATTAAGCGTACTCGCAAGAACGCGACCGACTTAAAGGCGGTCAAAGAACATCAACAATCAACCCGCCCTCAGTCAAATGGATCTGTCCAAACGTCATTCGTCAACGTCATTCGAATGTTATCAAAAAGAAAGTTTCCATGCGCAGCGCACGACTACTATCCGTACCTTTTCAGAAGCATAAAGTCGACTGGGTGGAGCTTGAAACCTTCGGAGAGGTGTGTCTTTCTAGATAATTACGTAATTTCCACCATTACAAATGCTTATTCCGTGTTCGATACGCTTTCTTAAATCAGACTATAGAATTTATTGTGGTATAAATCAAGTGTGTATTAATTTCAAACTCCGATACTGATTCTGTCTAAAATGTATCATCGACAGATCCGATATAAGCTCTTCTCCGGTATAACATTAAAAAACGTAATAAAATTAAGCCAAATAAGTGATGTTCAGGATGGGTACAGAAGGTTTGTGAACAACTATAGAAGCATAGCTTCTGCTGCGAGATACTGGTTTATTTTCCAATCTGTGAGAGGCAGTACGAAGCATTTCCAAGAAACTTGCTCGCGGAGAAAGTGTCGTCGTTGTGGGTATCGTAGTTGGAAGAGAGCCAGGAGTTGTACTCCGGGTGGTAGTAATATCTTCTACCGCATGGCGGAGTGCTGTTGTCGAACTTGGAGTTTTACGAAGATTAGACGCGATCGCTGATTTTCTTGAAATAATCGCCAGTCGATGCGGATTGGTCGATTCGGTCGTTCTGATAGCGAACGGATATGGGGTCTGTGCTTCCTGGGCAGCTAAAGTCGTAGCATCCGTAGTCAAACGGTATGAAATTGTCCATTCTTCCATTGTATTCGAAATTGGAAAAAGAGTTGTTGCTTCGGTGGTAGAACTAGGCAGTGTTATGCTTTCGTATAAGGAGGTAGAACTTGGCAACCTTGGCAGCAGTGTCGTTGCTATCGTATCAGGACGAATAAATACTGTTCTCTCTGCGAGTACGGTAGAAATTTTAGGAAGGGTCGCCACCACAATGATAGGATGCGATGGCGTAGTTTTGTCCATAATACTATCACTCGGCGGAAGAATTGTTGCTAGTGTGGTAGAACTGAAGACAGTTCTACTTTCATTTAGGAAGGTAGGACTTGACGGAAGAGTCGTTTCTACCGTAGGATGTACGTCGGCTATGTTTCCCTTAAAAATGGTAGGGCGGCGCGTGGGAGCTTGTAGAATAATGAACTGGGCCTGCCTGTCGGATATGCTTTTAGGTTCAGACTGAGCCAAGATGTCGCTAGTTGATAGTTTATGAGAATCATTAAAGAGGGTAACAGCCTTGGAAACACGCGTTGCGGAGTCTGTATGTGGCTTCACCGGATTATTAGTATCCCGAGACGCTAGCTGTTCCGTTATTTGTTTTACATGTATCTCGCTATGTGACTCGGATCGTATTTGCATAACTTGAGAAATGGACGATTGAGCCCGTGGAATATCTGATTGCTTAGTTGTAGTTGATGGTTCCTCTGTACTATTTTGATGAATAGCAAAAGGAGCTGCGGGCGTACTTGTCGGTTGATTCGTACCTGGAGTTGCGTTTTCAGTCATTGTATCCAAATTTTCGTCTTGGGGAAATAAGTCATCATGAAATCGATCACCCGGTATTGTGCTAAAGTTCGGCTCTTCCGTCCAACTGGATGTGTCACTCTCGCTAATTGGATCGTCGAGAGATGATGATTTTCTATTGAATCGTGAAGGCTGGTTTAGATGACGATGAGCCGGAAACCTTGAATTACTCTTTGATGACAAAGCAAGTTTCCCAGAATTTGGCCATTTACTTTTGTTACCAACAGTTTTCTCTCTAGCTCCTGTAGTTTTGCGAGAAGGCGGAAAAGGTCGTGAGCTAGATCCGTGACGGAGTGGGTAGGTCGAGTTAGGACGTACCGATCGTAAGATAGATAGTTGTTTGGGACTGGGTGTCGTAGAACGTGAAGGAAGTCTACGATTAATAATACCTAGTCGTGCTTTTTGTTCTTGCGTTGGAGAGGCAGATATCTTGTTTCTTAAAATCTCTGCATAAGATAGTCTGCTCGGATCACGGCGCGGAAATAGGCTAGAAAGGCTACCTTTTGACTGACTAACAGTGGTTTCCATTTCTTGTCGAGAGCTTATTGAATCCTCCACTTTGTCTAAGTTCGCTACTTCTGCAATGGATACGTCAGAAGATTGTCCTTTAGTAATAGATTCTTTGAAAAGTGGACTGCTTGAAGTGTAATTCAGTGCATCGTTGCTATCGTTACCTACTTTGTAGGAACCTTGGCTACGATGGTAAGGCCGCACTCGCGATCTAAATTTTGATACGTTTCTCATAGCGTTAAAAGGCCATTGGGCCAGAAGATCTACTTTGCCGCTTTCAGTACGTGTATCTTGAGCTAATGGATGAGGTGTGCTTTCAGACGTTGTGGATTCCAACATAGAAGTCGAGGGTTGTTTCTTCAAAGAAGATAGAGTAACTTCCGGTTCAGGGGCGGTACTAATCATTTGTGTGTGATCTTGGACTTGGAATTTCGGAAAAGATGTGGCGATAGGCTCTGTGGTGTCTACATACGCAGGTAACGTGGGGACTGTTGCGGATGGCACATCTCGAGGACCAGTTGCCATTCCCCTACAAACTCCAGGACGGCGACATATTCTTTTCTTTTTCAAAGTCTTTGAACCATTTGAAAAAGGAGAATTTTGGTTAAGAGGTCGGAGTAAAGTTAAAGGGGCCCTAGCGGTGGGTGCTGGAACTAGGGTTGTAGCTGCTGCTGATAAAGGGTTACTCTGTTGTGTGTGGTCGACTAGCTGTTGTTGCTCGGGTAATGATTTCCAGGAATTTGATTGCTGATGGTCTGTGTCACTTGCACCTAAAGGCATCCAATGTACGACAGGCAATTGGGTGTTTTGCCAAAATTCGTACATGTAAGTGTCTGTTTTGGCCACATCAGGTTTCTGATTTTGGGATAGCCGCTTTTCATTAGCCAAGAAGCTTACAATATCCTGATGCTGCAAACCAGGGTCTCGAACCACGAAGGCTAAGCTGTGGGATGTAGCAACAAGATCGCGATCAAATTGATTTGCAGGTGTTGGCATGACATTGTGAGCAAGGACAGCGGATGCTTGACTTTTTGCCTCATCGTTCTTAAGGGAAGACAAACCATGGTTGATCGTTCGAGGTCTTGCATCTTCGCCTAAAAGAAAAACAGTCTTACACAGTTAGCTAAAAATGTCAACTTCTAAAAATGCAACTTACTTGGAGAATACGAAGGTGGTGCGTAGTATCCGGAGTTTGCATACGGCCGACCTAGTCCGTGACACAGTCCATTGACGAGCACTAAAAAAAAGCATAAAGCCAAAGGCAAGTTCATAATCACTGTAATAAACTTTAGTTCAAAACTCTAATGTGTGCATTCCAGCGCCTAGGCTTACCGACTGAAACGGCTTACCATAAATGTTTTGCTTGGTTTGAAAGGAGTAAAAGGCACACATCAGGTCAATAGGTTGACTTACGGTAATGCCATCGGCATATGACCTGGATTTTATATTCCAATCGGGTTATGACCTCGACTTCATGACTTTCAATACGCTAGACAGCGTTTGACATCTATAGCTGACCTAAAAAAATTGCTAACTCTTTTACATCTCCAGGACAAAACGCATTTATATCTAAGTGCGTTGCTCTTTTACATAACCTTGGTTTGTGCGATGGAACTTGAAGTTTTCCTTGGATTGTTCGATAAAGGAAGAGTTGGCATAGGACTTTTTTCCTTTTTCTAATAAGCGTTGCGCATCCAGGGTGGGGTATGTCGCTCAGAGGCAAGGATGGGTGGGATATATACTACTGGAACTGGATCATTTCAGGGTCGACAAGAACCGAAACAGCCTTCAAGGACCTTGCCCTTTTATGTCGATGTATTTGTGGATATAACTATAAGCTTTGACAGTTTAGCTTACAGAAACGCTTCAATAGCCATAAAGTAACATTAGCATCACATACTTATTTGCACCTAAATCTGAATCTTATTAGCTTTATTCATCATGCTGATCACGGTCTGATTTAGTTCAATGACCTGATTAAATTATTTTAAAGGTTTACTAGAGTTTAATACTAAATTAAGTAACATATGCCATATAGTCATATTTAGCTTGAGCATTTATTGTTTCAAGGGAATTTCCGATATGGAAAATAGCAAGCTTATATGGAATTATACAAATGTCTATGGTTATGGTAATCGTAAACAACTGTCATCTAAGAAAATCCACATGATGTATGCACATAAGGTATACACAAGCAAGCGTGTTATTATAGTCAGGTATTAGGAATTCATGGCACGGGACATTCAGAGTGAACGTGACTGCGAAAGTGAACTAAGGCGCGCATCTTACGCTACAAATGAAGGAAAAAGTGGTCTGAACTTGGCGAGTTGATGACTGTTCCTCTAGCTGCTTAAAAAAATGCTGCTCTGTGCTTTTCTTTTAATAATTATTGCCCCTCGTATTTTTATTTAGCTATCTCATGTAAAATATCTCGTGTATAAATTTACAAATTCAATACGGTTACTCGTATTTATTTGTATTCTAACCTATCTACACAGTCTGTTACATTACTTTTTAGCCAATGCAGATAAGTAAAACAATACAACAAAATGGTAATATTACAATACAGAAACAGTATATGAGTGATTCACTGAAAAAATTCGCCATTTTATAAATGATAGATGGTAAACTGCGTTGCAATTAGAAAACTCCAACATATTCCTTTAAAATAATTATATTTTATACGAATTTGTGCGAGTCGAGTTTTTCGTTGCAACTTTACAATTCGTTGCCTAAAAGGTAACAAATCCACGACTTTTTTTAGTGTGATTAACATTCTTGTTTGAGAGCTATATTTAATGTTCTGGTGTGAGAGCTACATTTTTTCGCAGTGTGTAAAATGTGTGAGGCATGGGTGGACCAGGTTTACTAAATAAAACCAACATTACGTTTCTAACATATTCAACGCTCTATTCTGCAATCCGAAACGAACATATTGTTCAAAACTTCTTCGCAAAAGTGTTCCTTTAGAGTCTTCTCCCTTCGCTTATTGCGCTTTGGACTTCTTCGCAGCTGTCAACGCGGGCCCGTATACGCTCGATCCCCTCTGTATTCTGCCGTTATCGCATATTCCAATTTATTCGACTTTTTTCGCATATGCCCACCCTGGACTAGCTCTGTTTCTAATTACCGCGAGGCTCCCGGTAACCAGTTGGCTTATGGCTACGTAACTCATGCCGACCAGCAAGTCCACGTCCAGCAGGCACACCGCCGACTCCAAGGGATCCCGTGAATTATCGAGTTCTAGCCATTTCAACGGTACTCCGCTTGCGGCTTGCCCGCCAGACAGACAGCTGACAGGTGCCATGTAAAGCAGGCTTAAGGCTCCCGAGCCCGTAAAAGACACCGCTGGAGTAGTTCAAGCTAAGAACAAATTCTTCCTTTTGTACAAGGAAGATGCCAACGTCGCTTAAGTTGCGCCTGAAAGTCGCCAAAAGCACGGAATTTTCTACGCTGCTGTCCCTGTGGTTGCTGACCCTGCTTACGCCAATACCGAGGCTACCTTCTACGAGAAGCATGCCGCTGCCAAGACCCCGGCTGGTACCACCAAGATCGACTTGAAGACCAAGTCCCTAGATGTCTGCACCCCAGTAGCTACCCCCTTCGCTCTCTACCATACTCTCAACCATCTCATACCGTTTCAACCATGGTCTCAACTTTGAATACAACTACCCCGGGGTCATCTTAACACCCCCGTGCGCCCCTGGGCTAAGTTTCAAAATCGTGCAGCCGCAAAAGTGAGTCTTGGGCCAAATTTTTGCGGAAACCCAAAAAAGATTTGGAACCCGCCTCGCGGGCATGAAACATGCAGGAAACCACAAAACGTCCAGATAAAAAAGCTAGTTTGAATGAGCCTTAACACCCTGATGCATCCATCCAGATCACAAATTTGTCCAATAACAAATTCGAGAGGGCTTATTTCACACAGGACGACGTAGCCAATACTATGGTTATTATACTAGCAAAGTGGAGTACACGAACAACCCTGACGATTTCTACACCAGTTCAAGTAACTCCGGGTACAGCTTGCCCTACCCTAATATCCACGTCTAAGCCGGCTTAATACGATGTACTGCATTCCGACAAAATATACAACATTTTTTTAATAAACAAATTCAATTCATCAAGTACTGCGTATTTGCTCCAACTAAATACGTTTTATCATAGTTGATATTAATTAAATATTTAAAAAAATCGGTCGTGAGTAAAGTGATATTTTCATTAAAGAATAATTAATTGTTTTTGAAATATTATCTACAAAACAAAATTATATATGTTGATCAACTCAATGCATTATATAAAAATATATACCAGGAGCCTCAGTACTGCATATTATTGAACAAATAGGTATTTAAATAATAAACAAAACGAAAATTGTAGCAATATTAACTTTTTTTCTGTGCTAAATTTACATTTGTATAAACTCTGACTAAATATTGCAAATAAATATGATCTAATATCTCAAGTAAACAATGGGAATGGATTTCTAAGGAAATTTAAAATAAATTACAGTAAACGCTAGAATGCCAAACTTATTTATAGACAATGTATTAAAAAACTATGATAATTTTTCTATAATTAAGCGGTAAAATTTTGAATTAGTTATTGTTCGATTCTACAACTTTAAAACACGAAGTCACGTTCGCTGTTCGATCGTATTAAACACAACAAAACATGAATTAAAACGAAAGTACCTGCAGGAAACGAAAGGAAAAGTGACAGAGGATTAGGCGTGGCGACCTTGATCTTCTAGCTGTTTCACAAGGGCGAGGCTTGGACCTATACTACTATATAAGCCCGATTTCATGTTTGGTTTAGTATGCATTTCGCAGCATCCAACGCTCTATTCAGCAATCCAAAATGAACGTCTTGGTAAGAGCTTCCTCATAAGCTTCTTCATTATAATGTGTTTATGTTTCAATTTACTGTAACTTAAAATCTTTTACAGACTCTTCTCCCGTTGTTGGCTTGTGCCTCAGCCTGGTTTGCACCTGCCAGCGTGAGCCCTTACGCTTACAGTGGCTACACTGGACAATACCGCGCTGCTGCCTGGCCCGCATACTCCGCTGCTGCCTGGCCCGCATACTCTGCTAACCAGTACCATGCTCAAGACGAGTTCGGCCAAGCTTCTTTCGGATATTCCCACCCTGGACAAGCCGCTAGCAACTACCGCGATGCTTTCGGCAACCAGGTCGGATCTTACAGCTACATCAGCCCTGAAGGCAAGGAAATTAACGTCCAGTACATTGCTGACTCCAACGGATTCCGTGTCTTGTCCAACGCTCTTCCCGAAGCCCCCGTTTTCGACGGTGTTGCTCCCGTAGACACCAACGTTGCCCCCGTTTTCGACGGCAAGGCTCCCGAGCCCGTCCAAGACACCGCTGAAGTCATTGAGGCCAAGGCAGAATTCTTCCGTCTGTACAAAGAAGCTGCCGATGCCGCTAAAGCTGCCCCTGCAAGCCGCAAGAAGCGCGGACTTTTCTACGCTGCTGCCCCAGTGGTCGCCGCCCCTGCTTTCGCCAAGTCCACCATCCAGACCGCTTACTACGAGCAGGACGCCGCTGCCAAGAC
>RJJA01000201.1:363-23371 GCA_003724045.1 Lepidurus arcticus
ATTTCTGGATATCTTTGCTGTCTTCTGAAATTGCATTTTCTTACGTTCTGATAGTTCGAAGTTTGAGTAGCTGAGAAGATAACCTACAAAATAGATTATCCCAATAAGCGTTAAAATAGCCCTAGGATTAGAAAGTAAACTTGAACGTACTCTTAATTCCACTTACATTATTTTTCACCCTATGCTTAAAATCGAGGCCAATAAGCCAATCGAGACCAACACCCACACCACGACGAAATTTTCGAGACCAAGACCTGCACCAACAACAGAAAATTATTTCGAGACCAGACCAAGACTTTCACACCCTCGAGACCGATATTAAAATCAAGGTCTTGAGATCCCAACCCTGGTCAAAAGTAGAAAAATATCTGGAAGAATCGCAATAACTCTTGCTCAGCACTGCACGGTAAAGAGAAGCTCGAATCGAGAAGTTCGTGGTTCCCTACCTAGATGTAAGCCTGGTGGAAATAAACAAAACAGCAGTTCTTTTACTTTTCTGAACGGGGGTGGAGTTGGAATAATTAGTTGTGTATTTTAATTAGAGGTTATCTTTCCCGAGAGAGTAAACGTATATAGTCTAAAGCCATGAACCAGTTTTGGTTTCTGGCGATTGTTTTGTATGTGTTACTTCAAGTTGCTGTTGCACCACCAGTTGATCCAAAAAAGCCTTCAGAATCAGAGCACGACGGCAATGACGTGGCTTCAAGCAGTGAAAACGAGGTAAGTGGACGTCAAATAATATTTACGAAGATTTTGATACAATTATTTATTTATTTCATTCTTTGATACTGTAGGATCTTGGATTGGAGTATAACAGATACCTCAAGGAAGTTGTGCAGGTGTTAGAAAGTGATCCAGACTTCAGGAAAAAGTTGGAGACCGCTGATCAAGAAGATATTCGGGTATTTTCCTCTATAGCTGTATGTTTAATTTGTTCATTAATTCATTCCTTCGTTCAGAATGGCAAAATCGCCCACGAGTTGGATTATGTTCACCATAACATCCGCTCTAAGCTAGATGAGTTAAAACGACAAGAAATGGAGAGGCTGCGACATTTTGCCATGCAAGAATACGAAAGGTCTCAAGGCATGATGCCTGCTCATAACCGCCTCAAGATCCCGGGTCACATTGATCACAAGAACCCAATGACATTCGAAATTGAAGATTTAAGAAAGCTAATCGTACAAGTACGGCGGTGTCTCTTTATAAGTCCTTATAAGCTAGTAAAATTGATTTGTAAACTTTCTTAGACTACCAGGGATTTGGAAGCTGCTGATAAGCAGAGGAAAGAGGAGTTTAAGCAATATGAAATGCAGAAAGAATTCGAGCACAACGAAAAACTGAAACTCTTGGATGAAGAAAAGAAAAAGGCAGAAGAAAAAGCATGGGAAGAGAGTCAGAATAAACATAAACAACACCCTAAAGTAAAATAAATCAAGTTAGTAATTGCTTTAGAAATTATGTACTACCAAATTATCTTCCCAAGTTGCACCATCCGGGGAGCAAACAGCAATTGGAAGAAGTCTGGGAGCAGCAAGACCACCTTGATGCTGAAAGTTTTGATCCCCGCACTTTTTTCGCCTTACACGGTATGCCGTAGGCCTAAAAGAGAGTGATTTTCTATAAAATACTGGTTTAGATTTGGACGGCAATCAAGTTTGGGACGCGGATGAAGTCAAAGCTCTTTTTACCAAGGAATTAGACAAAATGTACGATCCTAACGCCCCTGAAGATGACATGAAAGAACGCTACGAGGAGATGGAACGCATGCGCGAACATGTTTTTAATGAAACCGACGTCAATCGAGATGGCCTAATTTCGTAACACTTTTCATATACGTAAAAATAGTGTTAAGATCTTATATATAACAAAACTAGTTTCCAAGAATTTTTGGAGCAAACCAAAAAGACGGAATTTGAAAGAGATCCCGGCTGGCAAGGACTTGATGAGCAGCCTACTTATAATCACGAGGAATATATGGAATTCGAACGTAGGCGACAGGAAGAAATTCAGCGTCTGATCCAACAAGGCTTGGTAAGCTTTATAATTTCGTGTTTGTTTTGGGAGACATCTGCATGTTTGTGTGTGTATCCTATATCCTCGCTTGTTTTGTCCCGCCTTGCTTGAAAAATTATTGCGGTAATCAGCTGCCACCTCATCCCGCAATGATGCCGGTCGGCGGACCAGGGCATTTGCAATACGGAGCCCCACCCCACATGCCTGCTGTACATCCGAATGCTGTACCGCAAGCTCAACAATACGTACAAAGACAGCATATACCCAACATGGGTCAAATGCCCTTGCAGCATCAGCAACCAGCATTTGGGAACCAAGTAGTTTATTATGTTTGTTTGTTTTTTTACATGCTTTTGCATGATTTTCGGAGTGGTGTGAGTCCTATCCTTTGCATTTTCCCTCACCAACCGTGTAAAGTTTTATACTAATGTATACGGTTTGGACGTCTGCTTGCAGATAAGCCCCGAAGAAGCTTCACGGTACATGCAGCAGCAGCAGCAACCGACGTATGGTCAAGTGCCGTATCAAGTCCATCCCCAACAGCCTCAAGCCCAAGAATACGCCCCTATTGCCTCACAAGACATTCCTAAACTTGCTCCCAACCAGCAGCAGCAACAGGGACAACACTTTGATCGCCAAGGAATGGGGGTTGAGAAGGTTCCACAAGCTGCACAAAAGAATGCCCCTCCATTAAAACAGCAACAGAATGTCAACGCCGCTAGCAATCAAATTCCTCAGCAACAGCAACAAAAGCAGGCTGGCCAAAGCCAACATTAACTCGGTTATGACTGCCTAGTCTTGCAACATGTTACGTCCTACAGGAACCTGTATTTTGTGCTGGAAGATCTTCGGTGCGGGGGTAGTTTATTTTTGGGATGTTTCCTTTTGTATTATTTTTGTTTTAGTTTTCTTGTGTTTTCTTAAGACTACAAAGTTGGAGGCCTGTTGTACTTCGATGCCAAACTTTGTTACTTAAAATATTTTAAGGCAATTTTTCTCCCTTGCATCTAGGACGTCATGGACCAGAAAACTTAGTTCTCATGGGCTAAAAGTCTTCGTAAGTGCACTGGAGAAACAGTGTAATCATAACATACAAATATACGACACATGCCAGCAATGGAACAGTGTTTTTTAAAGCATTTGTTTTCAAAAAGCTTAGAAACTTTGTTATTTTCCTCACTTTAGTGGAAAATACTTTATAGTCGCCCGTTAACTGTCTACAGAAGTAAACCGTTGCAAATGAATTTATCGTTCTCACGTTATTTATGGCGATGCATGATGCCATGGGGACTTAATTCTGCCACTTTTACTAATAAAACGTTACACGTTTTCGCGTTACAGGTGACAGTGTAGTGATGCTGTTAACTAGTGTAAAGTGTAAAAAACTGTTAAGATAATAATCTGTCTTTAAAGTTTTTCGACTACTGAAACTCAAGTAGTAAATGCGGTGCATGGCGCAGGTAAAATAATGCTAGGTTGGACTTGTCTACCCCGCATCGGCAAGTGACCATGGTAACAAGTCGAATGATATCATAACAACACAAGTACATTCTCGTTTCTGGGGCTTTCGTTAAACTAGTGTAATTTTCAAGATTTAACGATGGAACGTGTGCATTTAGTGGGTAGTGATGACGAAGATATTTATTCGGGTTTTAACGAGTACAATCCCATCATGAGCACGACTGATCTCGAGACTGATGTCGGTTTCCAAACTGTACTGAAAAGTAGTCACGGACATGGAGCTCATCGTCCTCCGGTACCAAACATTTCCGTATATCTTTTCCAACACTCCCTAACGTTCTAGATTTTTCATAGTGTGGTTCATGCTAGTATTTTTATATCATTTTTAGAGTTCAGCTCTTCCTCCCGGTACCGCGTTTCGATTGGGAACTTCCGGAGTGAGTCAAAACCGAAAACTTTAACATTCCCTTCCCTCTTTACTTTTAGTAGAAAACAACGCTTTTTTATGTAAACCAATCATTTGGAAAGATTGACTAGCCCTCCCGAGAGAAATGGCTTGTTTTCATTATTTTATTTCCCGTTACGTGGTTTGGATGATGAAACCAAATACGATTAATTGCCGTCACTTTCAGATAAATCTTACTTTTTACTAAGTTAACACGTATGTATTTGCTTTTGCTTCGTTGGAAAAAAACGGGGCGCATTTTTGTTCACGCCGAATCCGTGATAGATCCGCTCAGTACGAAAAGGAGTAACCCATCTAGGCTGGCTACGCGAAGCTAAACCGAAACAACGGTTGCGGGTCGATGAAAGTATATTTAGGGACCGAACGCTTCCAATAATATTCCAAGGGTTTGTTTTACTTCTGATAAAAACGCGTAACCAGGATGTTACGGCACCTTAGCAAAAGTTTACGATATGCGCTGTGGGTCTTCAAGAAAATATGTTTGCAATATTTTCTGCGCCAAGGCCATGATAAGATCAACACAACTTTGCAAGTACATGAAGAACGTTCTCCTGATCTTAACTTATCTGTAAAAAAATATATTTCGTATTTTAAAGATAGACATGCATCTATCTTTAAATATTCGTCTGTCTTTACAAAAGGTTGCTCGTGCCAGAAAACCTACGAGTAATATATGGCTTCATAATTCTTTATTGTTGTTTTATTTTCCAATACTACTATACCCCTTTAAGGAAAAACAGTCCGAGCCATAATCTTGGCATTTCGCTTGGCAAATTGCCTAAGCGACTACCTTATCTGATTGCAAAGATCGGTCTTCATAATAGTAAAACTGTCTCTATAAAACAGTGGTCAAGTGGGATGGGAACAGCTTTAAGACCTATGACGATGGGTAACGATGCTAATCGACCTACAACAGCAGTTAAAGGCGTTGGTTACACTTCGTCGGGACGCAACAACATCATAGACCCACGTAATACTGCTCCTAGTAAATCAGCTCGTTCGTTCGACCGGCCCACTGAAAGGTACAATTATAGTTAGTCAAATATAGAGTTTAGACCCTATTAAACTGTCCGCCTGCAAATGTTTCAAAAATACTCGGGACTATAATTAAGACACACCTTATCGTAAACCACACAGGTACGCTCTTATTTTATAATTTGCATGGTTAATTAGCATGGAAGACAAACTAAAAGCGTTGGAACGCAAAGTATCCGCCTTCGTCGAAGAATCGTGTATGGCTGGTGCACGAGGAGATCGCAAGACTGCTCTTGACAAGGCCAAAGAAGCTTCCACTAAGGAACGTTCTTTGATTAAACAACGCGAGCAAGCCGGACTCACTGAAGGCCACAATTTAGACCTCACGTTTTCGGTATCAATGACATCCACGTTAAAAAAAATTCACGTAAATGTGTGGAAACCCTGTAGGTTCTCTTCAACTTGGCAAGCCAGTACACGTTAAGCGAAATGTACACGGAAGCTCTGAGTACCTATCAAAGCTTGGTCAAAAACCGTCTGTTTAGTGGAGCAGGGCGACTGAGGCTCAACATGGGGAATATTTATGTGAAACTAGGTGACTATTCCCAAGCTATTAAACAGTATCGGATGGCACTGGATCAAGTGCCTAGCACGCACCAAGGCCTAAGGTAAGCCAAGTTTTTTCAAAAGAACGTATTTCGACCCGTTTTTATTGGGTCATCTGGAGCCCGTACAGTTAAACTGGGGGAGGGAGACCGCACGTGATCTTTTCTGTAGCAAGCGGAAGAAAAGTATTTCCATTTACGTATTTCAAAGCTCTAAATGGCATTAAAGAAGGTTATCATGTAATATAAGCTTGCAGTGTGTATAGGCACAGTGTGTTGCCCCATAGTAACTAGAATTATCCATTTGATTTCTTTTTTAATTAAGTGCAGACCATACTGGTAAATCCCAAAGTTATTCGACTGTCTTTTGACATTTGAGAACAAATTGGCTTCAAAGCTTACGGCGACCCTGTAGATGACAAGGCGTTGTATTGATTCTTGTACTGCTGGACCTCTCCACACAGGAGAAAATGGTTCCTGGAGTAACATCTGAGCTTGGCCGCAAGACGAAGATGAAGAGAAAAAACTTCGATTCGGGACGCAGTTTTGCCACGTGCAAATCTTGCCATATGGGAAACCCCATGGCCAAGCATAGCAATACAACTAACTATGCACGTGCTAGGTTTGCCAGCTGGCTACCAACAGTAATTTTTACCATTTTATAGGGCCCACCTGTCCGCGTCGCTGGCAACTTTGGCGAAAATGCTAATGGTTATGCAGGCCCACTTACGCAGTCTGAATGATCAAGGACACATTTTCCCACATTACTATACGAGCCGGATGTTCTGCGTACGGTAGTTTAGTAACGCTGTTTTAGTAACGTTTATAGTTGGCCTGTTTACATTTGTATGCGCTTGACAGCCAGACGCTATAAGCTTGTAAAATTTCCTCCGAAACATAGAGATTTAATAGAAGTATAAAATCCTGCCCAGAATGACTGCAGGCGCAAGCTAGAACAGATCGCACAACCGTATGCAATAGTCGTAAGCTTCTAATTTGTTTAGCAAAATCTCTCAGTTTTGTTTTTCTTTATCGGCAAAAAACCGCAACACCGCCACCGCGCACAAGTATTCCTTTGACCATTTGATATAGCCTACTTCACACAACTCAGTAAAAACTTGTTCTATTGTCTACATTCCCTTTCGGAAAGCGAGTTAATGGATAAAACCAATTATTTTCAATGATATTAAGTGTTCGGTTGGGTAGATCGGGGAAGGGAATGTGTGCCATGGAATGCTAGAATAGCCGCTGGGAGTATTAATTCATAGCTACATGTGAGAAGCTGTCCTCCAAATTCCCATCAGATTGTGGAGTACCCTCCGAATCTATATACATGCCCCCACAAATGACGGAAACTCATTTCCCATTGCAGCATTTTCATTCGATTTTCCATTGATGCTAGCTGAGACTCTATCAAGAATGTGATATAGCGCGGTTATTGGCCACGCATTTTGCAACAAAACGCCTTACAACAAAAAGGGTACTCCATTTTGGGGTAGTTTTTGCAGTTATGTAGATCAGTTTTACCTTGTTTAGTTCTCTTTTTTAACAGAAACTAAATAAACAAGAAATGCAAACTAGTTGTTGGAAAAACCGGATAATAACAGCAACTTTGTAGCTCCAAAACGGATTTTACTTTTTCTTTTTTTAATGTAGGATCAAAATTATGCATAACATTGGCATGCTGTTTGTCAAGATGGGACAGTTTACGGATGCTTGTACAAGTTTGGAATTTATCATGCAAGAAAAACCCGATTTTAGAACAGGTAAACTTGTCTAATATAAACAGTGGGATTACTCTGTCCTCTAAGGTCAACTTATTATTTCATTTGAATTGTGGAATTACGCACTTTTTTTTTCTTAAGGCTTGGACCTGATTGTAAGTTTCCATGCATTGGCCGAGAAAGATAAAATGAAGCAATGGTTCCAGAGTTTACTGGAAATCCCTCTGGAGTTGGATGATGCTGAAAAATATACGATTCATCAAGTAGAAAAGGTGCATGACAAGTTTTAAGCACTAACAATGTCATACATTCAGGATGACCCTTCGTCGGTTTTGTTGGCTGAAGCCATTCGTAACGATGCTCTGCATAAATTAGAGCGTCAGCTCAAACAAGAAGCCGAACGGTGCATACTAATGGCTGCCAAATTGATTTCGCCCGTCATCGAATCTACTTCGGCTGCTGGATTTCAGTGGTAATGAAACGTTCGACTCGCTAATGCATTTACCCCGTAAACTGTGAAGGTGCGTAGAAGCCATCAAAGCTTCCAACTACGCTTCACTGGCTGACGACTTGGAAGTCAACAAAGCTGTGCTCTTTTTGCGACAGAAGAACCTGGCCTTAGCGTTAGATACGCTCAAAACCTTTGAAAAAAGAGACAGTAAAGTTGCTAGCGCAGCAGCCGCTAACTTGTCCGCCATTTACTTTTTGGTAATAAAGCACATACACAATAAAAATCGCAACCCTTTGAACTGGCACTGATTTCGTGATTAATAACGTCCCAATTCCACATAATCTAGCAAGGCGAGTACGACCAAGCAGAAAAGTATGCGGCCATGTCACGAGATTCGGACGCCTACAACCCTGCTGCTTTTGTCAGCTTAGGCAACAGTAATTTCATGAAAAAGGAGCTCGTTAAAGCTCGAGATTATTACCTTTGTGCCTTGGAAAGCGACGTCGCCTGTCCAGAAGCTTTGTACAATTTAGGACTAACTTACCAAAAGTTGGGACAGCGTGATGAAGCTTTAGACAGTTTTCTCAAGCTGCACAACATGTTGCGACATCAGCCAGAAGTTCTACATCAAATTGCAACCTTGCAGCAAGAATCTGACGAGTTGGAACAAGCTATTGAATGGTAATAGAAAATAAACTTCATACCCCTATACTGGTACAATAAAATTTGGTCTGACGACCACCTGCGAGGAAGACCGTGGTTGTTAGCTACGGAATTATATTCAATAAAAACAAAGCATACAATATACCCCTGTTTTCCGCGATCACCTCTTATACCGAGACCACCTTACTTCGGTTAGCAAATACCCCCTTATTATGCGACCACTTGTCAAAGAGACCACTTCTGGTATACAGTGCTATACCGTGGTGTGGTCGCCTGCATGCAGGTTTCACTTGATTACTGTATGGTTGACAAAAAATATTGCATGGGAGCATTGTATATGTAAGATTTTTCACATTCTAATCCTTATTTTAAGGTATTTGCAACTGCTTGGTTTGGTACCCACGGATGCTGGAGTGCTACAAAAAATTGGGGATTTATTCGACCGTTTGGGGGATCGACAACAAGCATTTCAATACTACAGCGAGGTACGACAATGTCTACTATTTATTCTCAAGTTGCTAAGATTACGTTGTAATATTAAGTATTATGCACTTCAGATGCTTTAATTATCCTTCCAATGAATTAATAGTCATCTAGACGTTATATAATTTAGCTTATATAGTGACTTGTATTTACTTTGAATGTTTTTTATGTTAGATATGTTTAAATGTGCTATATATTGTCGCGGAAGGCCTTTTTTCAAAGCTTTATTTCCGTTGCTTTCCAAAGCCGGACTGTCCTGTCCTACAGTTGCCTCACTTTTTACACCCCAAAATGTACACAAGGCCCTGACCCTGACCAACATTACCTTTGACCTTCTCCCATTAATCACCATTCTCCAACAAACATCCGCATGTAGTTATTATTCTTGACATTAATGAACTAAATTGGACAGGCTTTCCGTTACTTTCCTGGTAACATGGATACACTGACCTGGTTGGGGGCGTATTATTTGGAATTGCAACTTCCAGAAAAAGCTGTAATTTTTTTCGAAAAAGCAGCTTTCGTTCAACCCCAGAACGTGCAGTGGGGGTTACAAGTTGCCACATGTTATCGCAAATGTGGCCAGTACCCCAAAGCCTTGCAACAGTACATCAGTCTCCATCGCCAATTTCCGGACTCGTTTGAAAGTAAGCTCACTCTGATACGTATTTGAGATATTCAAGAAGGAAATTCATTTCAAAGAAGGGAACTTCATCCTCTATTTTTTTTATTAATATATCAGCGTTAGCAAAGGTCTTGGCCGACTTTTATGGCTAGGTCTCTGTTTTACATAACATTGAAAATTTTTTCATACGCACTACAAGGTTTCCTCTAAATACAACTACAGTAATGCCCTGTCTTGATTAAAGTACGGTAGTTGAGCTTTTGGCGAAAGCTTCCACTGCTGGAAAGATCTTTGGGGTTGTTAGCATAACTTCCGCATTAAAGTGAATCTTTTTTGTGTGCTAATTCTCGAAAAAGAATTACCATCCTCTGCATTTTTCCAAGAGTTAATGCAAAGGATTTTCCATTACCTTTTTCAACCAACAAAAGTGCACGTTCAGAAGCCGCACAAATGGCAATCACTGGAGCGCAGACGTATACATATGGAAAACTTATTAGCTTATTAACTCTGCTACGGAGTGACGATGACTTGCGAAAACACAAACTTCATTGAGATTGACGGGCGCTTTTCATAGCCCCAGAAACTTGCGTTACTTCGGGAAAAGCCCTTGCGCTTTAAGCTTCAAAAACAGGCGAAGGAGGAATTGGTGAACGTCAGGTTGTTTCGCAGAACGCCTTTGTCTGATAGCGATTGAAGCCGTCAGTCGTGCCCAAACTAGTCTTAAGTGTGCTTTATTCACCCAACTTCTGCTGCTTAGTCATCTAAGCTGCCCTTGAAGTTGTTCACAACCCAAGACTAACTATAATTTCCTAGTAATGTTATAGAGACGATGACTCAACGAGGAACTCCACAAAAAAGTATATACATGGAAGTTAATAGTAAACAACGGTGAAATGCTATTCAAACTTTTTATTGTGCAAGCTTTTCCTCCGTCCGTGGATAATTTTGGCGATCCCTATAAACTCGAATCATGGCAGTACAAGGGGTATTAGGTTAAGACCCAAGTCGTTTAAAAGAAAGGAGAAAAAAAGCTTTTTTTAAGCTCACTGTTCTAGAAAAATATTAAACATTGATACAAATTAAGGACATATACTTATCCGTAAGCTTGTCATGAACGTACTCCGACTTTTTTTGTTACAATGTAAGGTTATTGTAAGTATATATCCATATAACTATGCTAAAAGTTTAGGCATTAAGTTCAATTCCCGAACTACACTTTTATTTTATACTTTGAACAATTGTCAGAGTTCAAGCTTGTTTCGTCCGAGAAAAAGTTTATATAATGTAGCTATCGTTATTAAAAAATCAATACCGTATGCTTGGCAATTGACACAACCTATTGTAAGTTAGTAAATCTCAACCACCATATAGATTATCTTGGCTAATGCTATGAAATTTTGGTAATGTCAGGCTTTTACTAATCGAGGCCATTCATTTGAACCAAGCCTGGCCTATGTGTATCGTGTCTTGGTTTACAAATTATAGTACTCTTAACCTCTGCAGAATATTAAGTACGCAATTAATCTGTTTAATGGGGATATGCTAAACTGTACCAGAATCGAATGTTGGAAACTCTATAACACATTCGAATACTTGATATTCATGCAATTTCCGAATTGGTGTATCGTCTCCGTTCTATTGCATTCCACACATACTTTAATCCCAAATCTAATTGCAAATTAGACAGGACAAGTGTGTGCCACTGTACTCACTTTTTATTGGATTTTTTCACGTTTTCATTATAACAAGTAAATTATGGGCAACCTTATTTCTTTCATCAACAACTCACTCTTTGTAATCCTTTATGAAATATGACTGCCAATACTTATGTAAACCAAAGGAAAGTACGATACACAGTGATATCGTCAGTGCTGTGAAATCGAGTATATAAATTATTCACAACAGGATTTAAATAGCTTTCCATGCATTTTTCAGTTCGTATTTTCTCCTTTAGCTTTAAAAAAAAACACACACGCAAAAAACACAAGATATTACTGCCTAAATAGTAACCAAGTATACTAGTAACTGAGATATCAAGTTTCAAAATTTCCATGCTATTAAATGATCAACTTGCGATCAGAATTATGTATAATTAGTAAGATTCTCAGTGGGAATATTTAGAAAATTTGCATAATGCATATAGCTCATGTAGCAGTACCAACTATAAACGTGCCATTCCCAGGGATGTTATATTGCCATTGCGTTTAAATCAACTTCTTTTTGCTCTAGCGTTGCGCGCACTGGTGCGTTTATGCACAGACTTGGGTTTGAAAGAAGCTTCAGAGTATGCAAATGAATTGCGCCGTTTGGAGCAAGGCGAAACTCGCCGTGGTAGCAGCCGGCTAGGTATACTCCCATACTTACTCACTCAAAGATTTTGTCGTGTAATATCTCAAACGAAACAGGAATTGTACGGTCAGCGAGCCAAGGATCGCGCAATAGCTCGGCTGCGTCTCGCAAAGGTGTGGCCTTCTTGGAATCGACTGAGGAATACGACGCACCCAAATCACGCGAGATAGGTAAATCAGAACTTTGAAAAAGAAAGATAAAATAGTTACTGGCAAATGCGTGCAGACACGAGTTACGCTGATCCCTTGGGTCCCTTATCTGAACGCCCACGAACTTCCTCGGGCCATCGTCGAATTGAAGAAGAAGTCGAAGAGGAGGAGCTGGGTGAAGACCTCCTTCCATTGTAGTAAACAGCTTATGACTTGTGATGGAGCCAAAAAACCCCCAAAGTTCACAAAAAAGTTTCCAAGTTCTTAACGAGACTTATTACCATTTTTTAAAAAGACTTTGTTTGGCAAAAGGTTTGAGAAAATGTACTTGCAAAGACGCAGTGACAGGAGACAGCAAAAACAGAAAGAAAAACACGCACTCCTCCCATATTTCTTCAGTATGTACGAAATTGTGCAACAATGTGTCAATGTATAGTCATAAACAGCACAGACACACGTAAAATACATACACTCACCTGGTTCGTAAAGTCCAATACTGATTTTTTCTCCCTCAATAATAAAAATTTGAATCACACAATTTTTCAGACCGAGGTTGTAATCTGCTCAATAACAGTAATATCGTGCCATGTATGCTGCCGTTTAAGTATCGGGCGATCCGGTGGAGGTCGACTCAGTCCATCCGGCACAGAGACGTTCCAACTGCGAGAACTCATCAATACGGAAGCCGGCAATGCAGGAATTCCTTCCTCTTCCCTAGTTTCAGGTCGCCGCCTGTGCTGTCGTTGAGGATGGCGAAGATTCGACTTGACAGCACCCGCGCCCTCTGACACTTCTGCAGTGCCGTAGCTGATCCTACAATCGGTACCGGCAATGCCAATCACCGGAGCGCTGCACTCGGCGCAAGAATTGCAAAAATAACGCTTGTCTAGGTTGGGGCACGACTGTAAGCAAGTTTCCAGGAAATCTTCTTGATCTGGTTGCATATCGACACGCCGATGAAAAGGGTCACCATTCCCATGGTTACCGACTAGACGTTCCTCAGATATACAGTTCAATAACTCGGGCCGATAGTTTTCCCCGTTTCGACTGCGTCCCATCATGTAGAAGTTCATCTTGTGGCGGACCTGTTTCTTCTTCCGCTTCATCTGCAACACGCGCTTTCCACCCCAAACGAATCGTGTCCAAGTACTTCGTGAGTTTGCTTTACGCTTCACTGCGATTTCTGCAGTCCGTCGCAGCTGACACGTGCAAATACCTTGGTGGACCGTGCCGACATTCAAGTTCGAGTTCGGACTACGTTCTAGCTCCACCTGGGGACCATCTTCTTCTTCTTCCCCTTCTAGGTCTTCCTCCTCTTCTTCTTCTCGGTCTGGGCGTCCCTCTTCGTCGACAGCCCGCAACCCTTCCATTCCTTCCAAGGAGCGGCAACTGTTGGAACGGAAATGGGTGGTGCCCTCTTTGATGGGAACCTGGTTTAGAAACAGCAACGCGGATCCCACGAGTGTGAATACCGCAGAGAAGTAGTACCCCGCTTTGCTATGATTCTGGTTGATGTACCCTGAAAATGTGTCACACAAACATAAGAGAATTTCCATGCCAAGGTTTGGTAAGAGAAAAGACTAGGGAAATTAAAAGGTTATTTACCCGTAATGGGAATGCCCAACAGAATGGGCACTGCTCGGACGCCTTGTACAAAACCCCATGCTCGGGCGAAACGCCTCGCTCGGACAGTTTCCAAGGTATGCAGCTCCAGGGTGTACTGATATCCCCCAAGGCAAACTCCATAGAACCAAGTAAAAAGCACGTAGCCATGGTAACCTTCCACGGCGGTTAATGCCAAGCACGAGATGCCTGAGAATGAGAATACTTAGGACGACGGCACAAGAAAAGTAGACACACATTCTAAAAGAAAATAAGAAAAAAATATCCACTATATACCTATGCCGAATAGGGAGGCTTGACACAGGTACTGCACTGAGATGAGACACTGGGGACTAGGTCGAACAACAAGAAGGCCAAAGACAACGGAACCGGTGGCCAAGGCTAATCCTAGAAACGTATGCAGGAGCAGCACCTGTCCGCTTCCCAAGCCCTCTTCTTCACCCTGCAATGTCTGTCAAGGAAACAAAAAAGGAAGAAAAATTACAAGAAAAGAAGATGCTATGACGTCCAAGTTTGACTTTAGTTTGTAAGTTGAATGTAAAGAACGAAGAAAAGGTTACCGAGAAAACTGTGTTCTGAATTTTGCAGATTTGGCATGCTAATGGCCTGTGTCGAGCAACTCTAGTAAAAAAAAATGTTCGTGCTTGGCATCTTTAATGCCAATAAAAATAAAAATTGAAAATGCGACACAATTGTAATATTAGGACAGAATTTGAAGGTAATAAGTCCTCCAGTTGTAAACTGTTGAAATTTGTAACACAATACTACAAATAATATATGGTAAACGGAGTTAACCTCAGCGAATTGGAACTCACCGTTACGTATATTTATTGTAACTTTATTGACTACTGTGTGTGCAGTGTGCGGTTGTTCGGCGTTTGCGAGTTCCTGGTGTGTTTCTCAACAAGACATGACTGAAGGTCAGGTAATAACACTCGTTAATTGTGGACGCCATCAGAAACAGAGCTCTCGGAGGAGGGGTGAAGAGTGAGAGCAGGGTTTACATCAAGTGTGCGAAAGTTGTTACAGAAACTTCCAAAATTGGTATTAGCCAAAAGACAAGTTTCTAAACTAATTGCATGAGCATGAAGGGATTTGCCCCATGGAGAAGCAGCATATTTTTAAACCTTGTCGCAGCAAGACGAATAGTCTGGCTTCAGCAAGGTTACTGGATGTTGTCTGATGGATTACATTTGTTTTCAAAGTTGTATGCCAGCATACCAGCTTGGAGTGCCTTGCAAGAGGTAATTACTTTCATAGGACGGCCGGAAAGTTAAAGAAAAAAGTTGTTCCAGAGGGGAAACCCCCAAAAAGGAGGAAAAAGCACGATTGGTTCCCGAAAGTTATTTGGAGGTTCGAGCGTGTTGTGAAGAGAAGCCCGTAAAAAAATAAAGTAAAAAAGAGGATAAAAACACAGGTACTCACGAGGTAAAACAACGGCGTATACGTGCCCATGGCAGCTACCCCTGCTGACAGCAAGACAATTTGCAGACTGGACAACTTGAGTACAGAAAAGTCGAAGTACGGTGGGCGGTCGTTACTCGGTTTTCCTTTCGCTTTTACCTGGTTCAAGCAATCATGTTAGAATTTTCTTCTTTTCATTTTCTCTCTCTTGCTCTCCACTTCTTTTGTATGTGTATGCGAGCACGATAAAGAAATTACAAGTTTTTGCTCTCCAAGTCCGCACTTTACCTTCTTTCGTTGGGTCTTGAGGTGTAAGATGGCCCTTCGCTGTGGATGATACAAGGAGGCGGATCGATAAAACATGCCCAAAAAGAAGGCAGCGAGTAAAAGGCCGGTGCAGGCTTGTAAGCCCAAGCGCCAACCCATCTGACTACCTTTGCCAAAACGAACACGATCACATCAGTATTCCGACTACCAAAGCTAAGCCTTTTCAATTGAACGATTTTTTTCCCTTTTTTGTGTGTGGATTAGATACGTAAACAGTAAGGCCAAGAAAATCGTTCCTCCCAATGAAAGTTACACTCGGAAGTGCTTAAATGTCACCTGAGCACTTCTTGGAAGAAGACGGCGAAAAGAATGACGCCAATACCCGATCCGATGTGGATAACAATCTCCACAAAAGCCCGGCGACGCTTGAAGTACTGGCCGACCATAAGGGTTGATGCTTCTCGTACCATGGCCATGCCCATTCCCAGTAGGAGTCCATAGCTAGAACACAGGAAAGAATACAGGGATATGTTAAAATAACCAGATATAATACCCTCTGGCACTTAAAAGACAAATATTACCTAAAAAACGTTTGGTGGACTTGCTGAGCAAAGGAAGTGAATAAGGTGGCCAACGCCAACACCAGGCCTCCTAAAACGGCCATTAAACGCGTGGATTTTCGACGACATATGGCCACAATGATCGGAGACCATAGGAAGCTGGACGCCAAGCATACAACGCCTACCCATACTAGAAACCAAAAACAACAAACTTTAGTTTCCTTTCTTCTTTTGCAACAAGTTAAAAGCCACGGGAATAAAATAATGATTATTATTTTTATTTATTTTTGAGGGGGGGGGTCTGCACAAAGTTACCAAAGTATTGATTTCCAGGATGGGAGGTTGAATCAGAACACTAGTCCTTGACAATGAAAGGGGGGTAAAAAATAAGTATCTCACAAGGCTCAGGAGAGAAGAGCATAGTTCTTTCCCAAGTTCATCTGTCACTTCCATCTTCCGGAAAGGGGTGGTCCTGGCCCATTGCACGCATATCCCCTTTCTTTATGGCTGGTAAGCAACCGCTACGGTGTGCCAAACATTACAACAGCGCCATCTCTTGCCTTCTGACCAAGTAATAGTCTTTGCAACATTGCAAGCCTCGGTAGTTTTCTCTCCGAAAGGATAGTCAATCCCTGTCTTCATCAATGCCAACTATTTTTCACTTCCCCTTTCACGGTCCGCCCGTTGAGACTTTTTGACCGTGGCGCCTCTAACGGCGATATTACCGACAAAAATCGCCGTCCCCAACGCAACAGGGGGAAAAGGAAGAAAATTGATTAGGCTTTTGTCTAGAAAAGGGAAGAAAGTCAGGACGCGCTAACGACACCAGGAAGGGGCATTAAATCTGTCACTGTTTCCTTTCTCTTTCTTTTCCCTACTCTTTTCTGGTCCCTCAATCCATTCTCCGAGTCCCAAGACAAGCTGTCACCTTCCGCTCTTTCCGTTCATCGCCCATACTAACGGAAGATTAAAATTGAACCTCATCGAAAGATCCACGAAAACATGATTTATTATTACTATTTTTGCCTTTACTAACTTGAAAAATGCCATTTCAATTTTCACCTACGCGAAAAGAAGCAGAATCGCACATTTGAAAACTGCCATGTCGTAGACCATTATTGATTGTATTTTTCAATAAATACTTTATGCAAATACAATACGTGGTTATAACGTTATCTGCCTTTTTCTGGCGCAGAAGCAATGCGTGGTCATATACACCCCAACACGTTCTCCGGATTTAGTTGCATACGTACGTAATGTATCCCTGAGTCAAAAATGACACTAGTGTGTCACTGGTAAACAATGAATTTTTCTTTTTTCAGCTAGTGGAGTGAAAGAAAGAGCAAGTTTTAACGACTCTCATCAACGAAAGTTAGTGATAATTGTTAACCTATAACCTAACCTAACTAAATAACCTAACCTAAGCCAACCTAACCTAAACTAACTAAACTAACCTATCCTAACCTAAACTAATGCATTTCCAATCCAACCACCACTTCTGAACTCGAGTGACACCCGTTTGTCATTCGTTTTCCGGGAACGTTTTGAAACAATAATACACACTCGTGTCATTTTTATCTCGGAGTTCAGAACTGGAGAACATGTTGATACACCCATGTCATGCACTGCGCGCCCCTCGCGGTAACTTGGGTGAAACACACGCTAAGTTATCCAGGAACCTTCAACATCAAATATACTCAAATGTGTCAATTCCGTAAGGTTTTTCCCCAATTCGTCCAAGCTCACGTTTGAAGTGGGCTTTGAAGTTTTTAGTTTTTCGTCAAAAGCGAAGACTTCTGAGCTTTTAGACGTTGACATAATCTAGCTTGGCAACCCCTGGAGGTTCCGCAAAGAAGACCACCCTGAATGACAGGAGGAAAATCTAGGCCAAACTTACTATGCACGATTTTCTCGTCAAATTAAAAATAGCCAGTACCCATCTGGCGATTGTTTTTCTTAAGCAAAATGCCAAGCACCTAAACATGTATAGGAATATACTCAAAGCGTCGTCTTATTTTTGCTCCCCAACACCCAAACCAAGAAAAGCCCCCAAGCTTGATCATCAGTCAAACATACCACGACAAAGGCTGTCTGTTCTTCGCTTCTTTCCCATGTGAGATCAAGATGATGATGGCGTTGGTGTTGTTGCTGCTACCGAGGCAGCGATAGGCAAAGAGCATACATATGCAGGAGGGTGAGGTTTCAGCCCAAAAAATAATTCATAAACATAAATGATGAGGTGGTCAGCATATACATCGGTTTGCCATTAGACATTGGCTACTGCGACTCCCCTATTAGGACAGGAACCTGACGTGACGAGTTCATCGTTTTTTGTTTTGTTTTTCCAAAATGAAATCTGTTCGGTTCAGATCCGGTCTCTTGGCTGTAGACGTATTTACAATAGGTACTACAAGCACCAGCCCAAGTGGGTTTTATGTAAATCAGTTCTTTTAATGCGAGTAAAGCTTGATTTATGGACTTCGGCTCACTTGCTCGCATTCCTTGTCAAGTTCGCCCAATGCAACTTATGTAGACGTGTAGAAACCCATTCGCGAAAAGGACGCCAAGGCAAGACGGGCAGTGCGAAGAAAGATAAGGGAATGCTTAAAATGAGACAGGAAAAGACCTGCCTTAAAATGTCGACGCGTCGGACCCTGCCCTATAAGTTAGGACCGAAAGAAGAAGAAGAATAAAAAAATAGTGCTGGTGAAGACGATCGACATTACAAAGGAAGCATCTTGAAAGATTTATCCTTTTTATATAGATGTGAGCTTTTCTGTGCGACCTGGTGTGTCCTTATCTCACACAAATTAAAGGAATGTAAAAAAGGAAAAGAAAAGAATGGTAGGAAAGAGCGATAAGGTCCCAAATAAATTACGTTACCTGAGTCCATAAGTGCTGAGCGTCCAAAACGTCGTGTAAATTGTAAGGCTAAAACTCCGAAAGCTAATTGGAATCCTGTTGTCAAAACTTGAACCAGGAAAGCTGCTCCGACGACTAACCAACCCCAACCACCCTAAGAAAAAACAACAACATTGTTTCATTCCACGACATGAAAATAAAAGAACCCATACTAAAAATGTCAGCATTTTATTCAAATCTTTAAGAAAAAAAAAGACGGAGAACCAAATTAGACTGCCAACTTTTTTTTACATATCAGTCGATGATGCAAAACTAGGGTAAAAGTAGCACAAAAAGGGGATTTGAAAATGGTTGGTAATCTACGATTTGAAAACCGTCCAGAAATGGGCATCCTTTCACTCAGATGAAGTTATTGGGGAACGAAACTCAGAAAGCCGGTAAAAAGTCGATACGGATAAAGGATATTTATACCCGAAACGATTTTTTTCCTCTGAGCTGACTACACATCTTTACGCAATCGCTTTGAAGGAGACATGCGAAGGAAAGCTTGCTTGGCTGAAATGAGGTGAAAGTAGCCCTTGAAGTTATATCTGAACAACGAAATTTATGAACAACCGAGGCATAAAAGGATTAAAGTACCGATACTGTCCGTCGAACATGTCAATGTAATGGATAACGCTATAGGAGGTGCTCATTAGTTTGTGTTTGAGTTTTTTGGGCGCATATATTGAACCTGCGCATCAGTGACAGCTAATACTAGAGAATTGGTTTTGAAGGCTCACGTAGCCTAGCTTTATACGGCTCGATAGCACGGAAAATGCAGAATCACGTAAAAATCAAATTGTGTAAAAATCATTCGCCATTTTAATTTTACAAAATTTCTTGGTAGTAATGACACTGTAATGAGTACTGTCCAGGAATTTTATCCAGTTTTTAATTATTGTGCTAATTGATTTTATAAACGTAGATTAACTTCATATCTACCGGGTAAACTAATTGCAAATTTTGATAAAGTCAATTCCTGCACACTATGTTAACTTTTAAAGTAAATTAAACACAAATTGGGTCTGTGGTTATAAAGTTATGACGTACGGCTTTTTATGACCAGAAGCAATGTGAGTTTATGTAGATATTCATGAGAATTGTACAGGATTTCTTACAATAATATAGGTAATTCTAAACCGGAGGGCAAACCAGTTTTACTTTTGAATTGTTGCCTTCCGTAATTGGAAAAATTAAAACTAATTCTCCGCCTATGCGAATAAAGTAAAAATGTTCGAATCGTTTACGCCAGACATTATTTCAGTGTACTTTTTAAGAAAAACTTCATGCAAATTGAGTGAGATAACGTTATCCTGTTGGCTGTTTTGTGCGCAGAAGCAATGCGCGTTCATATAAGCCCATGCAAAGCACTGCGCGCTCTTCGCGGTAGCTTGGCTGTACTTTGTTAAGCTGTAAGGGAGCCTAGAAGTAACTAGGGTGAAAGAAGCTGTGCTTTGCGTCCTTAGACACTAATACGCTAAAATTATTCCGCTTAAAGGTCAACAGTCAAAGTACTGATAATGTTTAAAACCCAGAGAAAAAAGTAGGTCACGTAGCTTTCTGACGTCATAGACGTATCGAATTCATCGTACCTGAGACTTTTGTTTGCCTTTTCAAGCAAGCATGTTATCAAGCGTCATTAGCCACGCCATCAAACGTTAGACATGTCAAAGTCTGTGACGTCAAGACTACCCATTTATAAACAAATAGCTCATAAACAGCTTTTCAAAGACATTTCAACCAAAGTCCAACATTCTCGGAATAATGTGGACTTGGAAGCATCTAACTGAAATCTCAACGTGTGCATTGTGATTTTGGCGGTAAGTGCCCTTTTAAAAACCAGCAATAATTCCAGCATAACTCGGAGAACGACGTTGCTTCTCCGTCTGAAGGGCCTCCACGCACGTGTCTCAAGCTTTTTGTCAAGGGGACTTTGACGTAAATGCCGTTAAACTTTGCCCCCTTAAATGCACACGCTATCAGTCAAAGGTTTTTGTTTCTAACAACAAGAAACAAGACAAGAACTACATACCTCGGGGTAATAATGCTGGCGAATGGTGGAAGTGCGTGGATCATGACGTCTTAAGCCTGGCACGGCCTTGTGCAAACTCCACAATTCCCGTTCGTTGAGACCAGGGACACCCGAGACCTTATCTTCGTCATCTTCCGTATGCGGTTCTTCCAGATTGGTTGTCCAATGCCGTTGGTGTCGCTTGTGCCCGCTCGTATCTGTGGACACTAATCAAAAGTAAGTCTAATAAGATATCGACTAGAAACCCAGAGCTCGGAACTTGTGCAATCTAATATGCATGCACATATTCGGATCGCATTGCATACTGCTGCGCTTCCACAAGAAAATGAAACTTCCCTTTCTATCGTATATATCTCTATCTCTATCTGAATTCACTACGAGACTCTTCAGCAACACTCAGCCATGCTCCGGCGGCTAAATGAGCCCAGCATAAGGCGAACGTTAACAACTTTAACAAGTCGTAAAAGCAGCGGTACAAGGGACTCTTAAAATGCCAATCGGGTAAAAAGAAGGAACTGTCGATAAGAAGTTTTGAAAAGGGACGTGTTCCAACGCGCCCGGTTTAATATTTCATCTACTCACAGCATCGCCAAAGTTACAAATTACACTTCCAACTTTATAATTGTCAATCGCGTCTAGGCAACCTCCAGAGCAGCCAATGCTTTCAGTTCCATTCCGTGAAGGAAACAATGCCCGAACAAAACGGTCAAATCTACAGCAGCACGTTCGATGGAAGTTGGGGAGAGACAGGGAGACAAGCCTTGATGCCTGAACAAAGTTGGCTGATTGCTACAACAGATAATCTGCTTGGCTGAACATTGGTAGTGACAACTTTTTTTTAACTTCTGTTTTCTCTCGTAAATACGCGACACGCATGAAACTGACTCCCCAAGTTTGGTCTTCGTTTGCACATAGTCCCAATCTTGGGCACCCTGCCAGTAGTAATTAAGCAAAGGGGACACAGAAAGAGAACTGGTCATCGTCTAATTACCATGAAATTAAGCTGTAGGACAGGCACCAAAAGAATGAAAGAAGACAAACGAGAGGCGAATAGCCATACGAAACGACAATGACATGGAAACTTACATCGTGTGCTGCCTGTAATCGAGCGGATAGTGGTAGCACTCATGGCACTTTGACTGCTCCCGTGACGTCGTAAACGCTGCTGCTCACTGCTCCGGAACGATTTCAACGTCGCAATCTTCAGAGGCGGCGGCGACTTCATTGGCCCGGGGTTCAGTTTCTGTTCCTGCGACTGCAACTGTAACTGCAACTGCTGCTGCTGTTGTTGCTGTAGGTGGTGCTGATGGTCGTGGTGCTGCAAGTGCTGATGAAGTGTCAATGGACGCGCAGCCTGCACTGTGCTATCCCGGGCCTTATGGTCCGAACTTAAACTTTGGGCCAAGCCACTGTCTTCACTCAACTCTTGGCTATCCCGCTCTCTGTGGACAATCTTCTTCGCCGCGGAGGTCGGGGTAGTTGACGAGGTTGAGGTGGTAGTTGGTGTGGAAGACTTGACAGGACGTGCCGCGTGCGGCGGGACGATGACGACGCCCTCTTGGGCGCACAAACAATGTCCCACATTGCGTTGAAATGGACGGGAAACGGAAGATACATTCTCGTCGGTAATAACGGCGCTCGAGGTAGAGGAGGACGCGGGGGAGGAAGGTGCAGATGCAGCAGACACGAGTAAGGTGGACATGAGCATACAACATCAACCACGAAAAATAGTTTTCAAAAAATCTTAGGCACCTCCCTCCTTGATCCCTAACGTTCTCCTTGACTCTTTCCGTTGCTTTTAAAAGCTCTCGAAACTGTCCCCCCAACTTCGCTCTTTCTTTCTCGCTTTTTCTATAATATTTATATAGAGTACCACCCGGGAGGTTGTCTTGTCAAGCTGCGCCGGTGGTGGTGGGACAAAATGGATCTTCACTGTTATCCCCCCTCATGGTTTTCAATTTATCCCACGAGTTTGCTGCTCCAGGTTTCTCTCTCTGATTTCCGTCGGAAGCAAGCTAAAAAAGACAAAAAACAGAAGGAAAATGAATGAATAACGAGTCCCCCAGCACGTGGATATGACAAGGCACTCTTGCCGTGGCCTTTATTATGCTTAAAGGGCAATAGCCACCAAAAAACAACTTTGTCTTATAATAAGGAGTAAAAAAAGTAGAGTATAGTTCTCTGTGTCTTTTTATCATACGCTAAAAGGAAAACTAGATAATAAGAAAATAAGAAGTCTTATAATTCAAAC
>RJJA01000201.1:23497-111916 GCA_003724045.1 Lepidurus arcticus
CCCGTTCTTAGAATAATGTGTACAATAAAAATTCATCAAATATCAATACGCTTTGTCGGAGGCTATTGCCCTTTAAGGCTAAAGGGTTTGCTTCCTAAAACAAGGGAATCGATCCGCCCTGCACTATACCTACACGCCTTGTATACATCATGTTTGCTTGATTCAGCAACAGGGCTACCAAGTCGTGGGTTCCGTGTCGTCCTCTTTCCGAACTCTCCCACGCACATGCTCTTTATTATCTGCTCGTTTGCCTAACTCATTTTTTTTTCTTAATTTCAGTTCAGCCTTTTTTAGCTGCTGATTTCGTAAGCTTTTAAAACTTGAGCTCAAATGAACCCAACATCCTTTCATGATGGAAAGGTCTTGCTGTCTTGTGGGGTGCAAACCTTCCTCCCACGCGTGCCAAGTTAAAACGTCTCCATAATTTACGATCGCACTATTTTCTTTAAGAACAAAAAGGTATTGATAGAGAAATGAAAAAAAATCATCACAAATTCTTATAATTTATCACCATGACATCACTCCTGATTTTTCTTCTGGTTCACTTTTTATTGCTGAATGTACACAGATCGTGGGATCAGATCAAGATAGGAGATCCTTTCTTTTTTATTAAGAACGTCTCGGAAAAATAAGTTTAAAAGGATCGATAGAGCCCCAAGGGCAAGTACAGAAATAGGTTAATTGTTGAGTGAAACCGTCGCCGTTTACAAGCAGAAAAATTACGATTAAATCCTTTTATAATCCTTTTACACATCAGCAAGTGTATAAACTATTTCTCGGGTTCTTTGCCCCCCCCCCCCCTACTGTCACATATGCGATTTCCTATTTTCCCTTACAACGGTTATTTTTTCTTTTTAAAGTTGGGACTTGGAAAGTTTTTCCTACTACAAAAACATACGTATGTCATTCCTGGTGACAAAGTTCCAGTACCCCGGTACTTCTTGTAACTTCGGTAAATTTGTAAACATATTTTGGTTTTGTGTTGTTTTACGTTTAACTGTCTAAACCCACCGCGACAAATGAAGTAATACTGTCCCGTCCCAGAAAAAAAAAGTATCACGAACGAAGAATTAAGAACCAACCGGACTTGTGCTACGGGTTCGGGGTAGTAAAACCGTGCGACCGGCCACGGATTTAGTTTTCATTATTGTATCGTTATGCATTGCCAAGGCAAGCCCTAGTAACGACACGAGTCCCAGCTAACTTTATACGTAACGTCGGTAGTTTTCATGCTTGGACGGGATAATGTCTGCTTGACGAACCGCGTAACTTCATCACTTCCCACTGTGTTCGTACTTGTACTTGACTCCGTTTTTGGTGCAAAAATATTTGGCGATAATAAAGCCCAAGTTTAAGTCTTTCAAAACTACAAGAATCGGAGAAGTAATAGCGTCCCTGTAAATTAGCAAGTTTGGCGTCGTTTTGGGTTCGGAAACCACGGGGGGGTTAAACTTTCTGAAAATAATTGACTCCCTTTTCAGTAAAGCGTCCAAGGATGACAATTTTTATGGGCCCAGAGCTACTATAACGGTTTATATAGCTCGTAGGGGATGATGGACACAGGGTGGGCGTGTTGGCATGGAGTCGAAAAGCTGAAAAGCTAACGGTCGTAAGACAGAGCAAATGCCCGAAATAAATACAACGTTTTTTTCCTTTTTTTACTTTTGGTACCAGGGAAGATGGAAAAGTTGGAGCTAGCCAAAGCATGCAACATAAATCCAACATTAATGAAGTCACAAGTCAGTCAGCCCATTTCCCTTAGCATTTCCTGCAGCAGGCCACGTCTCAGAAATCATTCGTCTGAGACTCGTCCTAGTTGCAGACATCTTTGCTTCCAATCCCCCTCCTCCCCCAGCAGCATCCCAACTTCGCTGCTGTTGTAGCCATGGCTTTTCGGAAACACAGTTCAATGAATGGGCAGAGGCTGCAGCCGCCCCGTAACGCACAGAGAGGGGAATTAGGAGTATTGGCAATGGGACCCAAAGCAATCTATGTACGTTGAGAGGCTATAAGCCAAGCTTGGCTCATCAGCATCTTTGGAATTATAGCGACACCGCTTAATTGTGATCGGGACTTGATCTAAACTCCTGACAATCAGCTTACTCGTAGCGTTTGCTGAGTGTTTTTTTAGCTCTTTTTCCTCCCTAGTCCATCACCGGGCTAACAAGAGACTTGTATAAAGTTTCCTGAAACTAAATCGGATACAATTATTATGCCCCCCCCCATTTTTTTTATTGTTTCCACGAAAAGTTTTCGCAAATTTCCGTTTTTAAGGGAAAAAAGGTTAAATGATCCGCCAGTCATATATTTACTCGAAACATTTGGAAATTTCCGACATGCGGAAATGTTTCTCTGAATCTTCAATACATGTGTAAGATTATATTAGGGCAGATTATCTTTTTGTCTTTTATATATTTTTATCCTTTAGATTTTAAGTCTCTTAGATCGTATGCTAGAGTCGTATGTCGTATGTGATCGTATATAGAGCCGCTTGACCAAACTTGCGGTTTGGCTTATAATGGGTTAGGACAGAAAAGGCGCTCATTTCAGAATCCCGGGACAGCTCATAAGGCAACGCTGGGCTCTGATTAGGGTCATAAATCGCTTTTTCTTCTGACATATAGCAATCATTTAATGAGTGTAAAATTGCGACGCATTCAGCTCGACTTGGGGTCAGCTTTGCTTGATGACAGTTTTGAGGACGAAGGTCCAATAGAAAAAGTGCAATGCCAGGAAATTAGACGCAAGAGAAACCATAGGAGGAAGAGAGAGAGAGAAAGAGACCAAAAAGAAAAGAAAAAATTCCTAAGAACAATGTGGACCTCAATCTGCTTGAAAGAAAGGGGGATGAAATGTCATCAAAAAGCAGAACATAACCAAAATCTGTCTAGGTCGCTTGGATAATCCGCGCATTTAAAGCAAACAAGTACTTTTCAGACCTTACGGGACTACCATTTCCAAAGAGTTGTCGAAAACTATCTAGTCTTACCAACTGAAACTTGGAAAGAGAACTAACGACTCCCCAAACTTTCTAAAGACTTCCCAAACTTTAACGGCTGGCGCAAATTTGCTGGCATCAAGCGAAAGAGTAATCAACAAAGTTATTATTTAACTAGCCATGATTCTTTCCCAGCCGCATGAAAAAGGAACTGGGTTACCTTTTCTTTTCTACCGAAGAGCTGCAGCTGAAATGAGTCACGACTAAAACAGAAAAGTTAAAGAAGGACCATTCGTTAACTCCTCTGCTAGTTAAAAGGACAACAGCCAGGAAATAACAAACTTTGTCTTAAAAAAGAGCCAAAAAGTGTCTCTTCACGACATGCACGACATAGTAATTAAGCTATTATTCTTGAAAAAACGTCCGTGACGCCATAACCAAAAGTTTGCGTGCACATAACTCATGAAGAGCTTGTTCGACAGATTTGGAACCAAGTTCATTGTTTTTAGGATAATAGAGGCTCAATCTCGACATATGATGTTGGCTAGCTTTATAGCTTTTAATAAGCAGATCCTCCCCAAATTGGCTGCTAATGCCACTGAGATAAATGGACGACGTAATAGGAAATAATGGTAAATTTCTGCCGCCAAGAAATCTTCAGAACCACTCGCCTAATATCGTCAACCTCCCGCGGAGGTCTGCGTGCACAGTTGAACCGCAACGAAGCTCAAGAATTTAATTAAATTTGGCTTTTTGGCTTGGATTAAGAAAACATGTCGCGTAGTTGTTTCCCCATTCCCTTTTTCTTTCCTTTTTTGCCTAAATAAACAGCTCTCCAGAGACGGCAATGAAGTGGGAGAAAAGTGGCACATTACTTTTTTTCGACAGCTCTTCTTGGTCGCTTCTATACGTATCTTCCCAACTGAACGCCGGGAGAAAACCTTCCACTTAACTTGCTGTTCTTGAAAGAGAGGGAAAAAAGAAGAAAATGCATGAAGTCGGGGGACGACCATGCTTTCTAAATGGCTTAATTCACCATGTCAGGATAGAAAGTCATAAGAGGAGCGGAGCAGCGTGAGCGACAGAAAAATCCCTATGGATCGATGGGCAAATAAATAAAAAATCTTCCACGCGTGGATCTCCCATTCAGATTCCTTCTCCTACTTTTGCGGCCGCACACATATAGATAGCGATTCGACCCGACACTCTAGCCGAAAATTCCTTCCGAAAAAAGACCAAATTGTAAAAAATTGTAAAACAATTCGCCTTTCCACCTGAAATGCTCGACGCCCCCGCGACTTGTCAAGTCCTCGCAGTTTTGCTTGAACCCTTGACTATCAAACTCGGCAAAAGTTCGCTCAACTGAATTACCCTCTAAAAACTCGCCGTTCGAGTTTCACCCTTAACTTGGGTGAAGTGACCAACCTGTGCTCGTAAAACCCCCAAAGCTTGGAAGCGCCAGTCCTGCGTTTCAATTAAATCAAAACTGCACGTTAAGTGTACTAAACGAGTCTGGACATACAGGAAACCTGCGGAAGATTTGGCCTACAAAAGATTCCCTTGTAAGTAATTTTCGATTCATGCCTATACCTTCGAAACTGCCTCAAACTTTCTAGTTTCTCCCCAAACTGGTTTGTCCCTTCCCTCTTGTTTACCATGTAAAAATAACCCACTTGAAACAGAAGCCCTTTTCCTGTTTTTCACAAGTCCAAAAGACATTAAAGCAGCGAATTGAAGATTCCATGCGTCGAACAGGATCTCTTTCTAGGTCTGACAGGATTAAGCACGTGTCATTGTGATATTCGTGCGATGTAACGTAGAAGAAAATCCTTTTCTTTAACGACCTTGCAGGGATGGTTGCTGTGTGCTATGGTATGGCTGCTTTTGCAATCTCAAGTCAATCAGTCTTTAAGGTGATCGCATAGTCTCAGCTGTCCCTTTTGCGTCTCTTTATATTACTTTCCTTACTTTGCCTTTTCTTCTGTTCCAAAGATACCGACGGCTGATTCTTATTTATTTTATTGTATGTATGTGTTCCTTTTTTACCTCTGGAAAAAGCTTTTGGTGGTATTGGATACCTCCATTCGAGGAGCCTCGGTTCTGCTCAGCTATTCTGCCCAAAATGCTAAGAACATTATTCGTCTTTTAGTCATTTTTCGTCCTGCAGTACCATCGTATGGTAATGTTCCTCTTCAACCCTCCCTTCCTTTCCCTCTCCATATATATACATTGCATAGCATAACATAGCAACTATACATACAGGCTATGCATGGGCTATCAACACGCAACTTGTCGTGCACTTCCCCCGCACCAAAACGATCGGGCACTTGTACTTTCCACCACACTACCCCAAATGAGGTACGAAGGCTCCAATTAGGAAACTCCCTGGGCCAACAGCTTTAATCACGAATGTTACAAGCTCCTGGCGTCAGAAATTCTTGGTTGAATTGGAAATCACTAAACGACATGTCGATCCGTTTTTTCTTTCTAACCTGAATTTAATCCTCTGTTCCTTCTCCTTCTTACAAGACACTATTTCCGGAAGCTCGTCCGTTACACCGTGAGATTCGTTTTTACCAACTGCAACAGCAGAACGATTAACGTGAAACTCCGTCGTGACGAACAGCACTGCCACGACAAGACTGAGCGGCAACTCGACACGGTTGCCGACGTAGAGCGTGAAGCGTGTTTTTAGGGGGGAAACTTGGGCCAGGCGCGCAGGCGCGGTAAGGGAACGAGAGATAAGTCGGTGTATATACGGGCAATTAAACTGTCTTGCTCGCTGACTGCTAAGCACCAAGAAGGACCAATGCTGACTCATTTGCATGTTTCTGACATATTACCTCTCTTACAGACGCCTGCTTCGCAGTACACGGCGTAATACACAGGAAAAACAAGTAAATTTCACATAAATTTAAAGGCAGCGACGGGGAGAATTTTTCTTTAGATAGAATTTGGATTGATCCTCTTCCTCCATCTCCCCATACCCTGAGGGCATTACCCCAACGGCCCACCCTAACTGGTAACCCAGCCCCCCAGGATTCTCTACTGACCTGGTTGTCAATATTGCAATTCCCAATACGAGGTCAAACTATCCACGCCACAAGTCACAGAACGTCACTTATTGACTACCTCTCATCTATGGCATATGAACAAGGAGGAATATGAGAAGTCCGTGGAGAGCGACGAGAATTCAATCAAGAACGACGCTGAAGGACTTTCGGCTTTTGCTGCGACTTTTGGAAAGGAGGGATATGTCAAGAAGGAAGGGGAGGAGGGCAAAACTTGGGTTCCCCAAACACGTACAAAAGACCCATTGAAACGTAAGTCTGCCCACTTTTGTTATGTAAACCCATACTTGGGCACGGGATATTAAAAGCCACATTACACACTCCGAAAGAAAAAAATAAAACGACACGACGGGACACGAATGAAATCCATAAAAAAAAAAGAACGGATCATCGAACGGAAAATCAACCTAAAGTCACTGCCGGCATCGCAGTCAAATCTTTAACCTGACCTCTCATAGTCTTTTTTTAAAAAACTATCTTAGCAAACCACCCAAGCCAAAAAGCACAACTTCTCGGAACTTTATCTGTTAGGGGAACGGAGATTTGGACTTTTAAAAAATCGTAAAAACCCAAATCGTTGTTTCTGCACATCCTCAAAACCATCCTAACCTCCTCGAAATGGTTATGGTTTTGATGTCCCAAAGCCGTAAAATGGGTTTCCTTGGTAGAAATCACTAGAAAAAAGAAAAACGATGGACAATTTCAATGAGCTAACCTCCCGTCATGGCGTCTCCTTTTCAGCCAACTACGTGGAGTATTATTGGCAGCTCGCCGCTACCAGTAATCCTCAATCAAATCAAATCAATCGCGTTAACCTAGTTAGCCCAGGTTAAATCGATCAATTTCGAGTCAATCAAAACATCAGCCCCTCTTAACCGACAAACTTTGCAAAAATACGTATTACTAACTTCATCTCCAATCTTCTCCCATCTGAAGCATGAGCCAGCACTTCCTTCGATCAAAAGACTCCCTTCTACCCAAACTTTTTCGAGAAGGCGAACCTTGTTCATTAGCATTTTTAATTCTAGAGACGTTTCTATAGAAAACTTGTAAACAAAAAGGAACTTTTTTTTCTGTCCTTGACATCCACGGGAATAAACAAGCACCGTTAAAAGACCTGGGCAGACAATAGGCTTTAAACAACCCATTGTTACCTTCACAACCTTTTCGGCACCAAACAAACCTTTGAGCGCTTTTTTTTCTGCGACCAAAATTCCAAGTGGAAAAAATTGTCTGCGAAAAGTCACCAACAAACATCAAAGACCGTTGGGAAGCTGCAATGGGCCTCATGACGTTTGACTATAATGCCACACACACACCAGCATTGCCAAGTCCATATCACCTTTTGGCGCAACCATGCGTTGGATTTAATTGGCAAGTGAACCTTCTAACCCCTGATTCAAGAATCTTAAGGCATCCCTCATTATATCTTAAGATCGTTATCCGGGACTTGAGCGTGCTTGACAAGCGAAGCGTGTGACATGGGGACATAAAAACCAAGTCAGACCATGTAGGTGTTTTTGGTATATATGTCTTGGTAATGGCTCGCGTTTTGGCTCACGCTTGTTGCATTGGAGGGAGTTGTATAAACAGCGAGAGACCCCCAAAGGATCGCTCACTGACATGCAAATGAGTTTGTTGCGTAGGAGCACCAAGAAGAGGAGGAATGCAAGTTTATGCCGCCCCTAAGGGTTGCCAATCATCACGAGTTACCTAAACTAGACAAGACAAGTATCGTTCTTGATAGCTCTGGCAAGGAAACCGTTGTTGCCATAAAACGAGCAAAAAAAGGGATAAGGCTTGCAGGTAAGACCGAAATAAACCGTACGATTCCCTTTTCATCCCGACCAAATTGCCACAGGAGGCAAAAAAAGAAGGAACGATAGATGGAGAAACAACTTATAAATATGCTAATGTCCACCAAGTCCAAGTTATTGTAATCTGACAGAGAGAAAAGCTGCAGCCCTTTCATGTTATATTTTTATTTAATTTCCATCACTGTAATCTTCGCTGACGTGGATCACCGCAATGTACGCTCCGCGAACTGCAGATGGCTAGTTGTCACGCAACCAATCAGCTGACGCTATTCGTCAAACGCGTGTTAAGTTGCTCAACGCCCGCCCCATTGTGGGGAGCTTTTTCGTTTTGCTAACGCGAAAACGCTCACGGATTATGACGAATATATACGGCCTTCCACGTCATCAGCATACTGAGTCTAAGAAAAACCTGTGAAGCTATCATAATTACGGGCTCCAAGTCATGCCGCCGGAACTATTTTCGGCCGTCAGTAAACGTGACCTGCTACCCAACACAAAAGATGGTTTCTTTTACTCCATTTTCCTATATATTTTTTTCCCAACGTAAAACTGGGAAACGTAAAAAAATTAAAGAAAAAAAAATGAGGAAACATAAAGAAATTCTGGAGCAACAAGCTGGAGGGATAATACAGTTCTTTCCCTCCATTAAAAAAACTAAGAAAAACCGCGTGAATATGTAAAGAAACGCGACATGGATTTTCACTCTGGCATATTTTCCAAGCTTGTGTTTTAATTCGGCGGTGCATAATTACAACACCTGGATGCGAAGAGAATATCTGCATTTCTTGCTGGCCTAGATTTCAAATGAGTTTAATTATCCTCCCGGACATACGCTTTATACATTCATTTATTCGTGGTAAAATAGCTCCAGATGGCACTGCAGGGCAAACGGACCATTAACAATGGATACATTCCTTGTCTTGATTACCAATTTAGGGTCATTATATGTTGCGAGACGATCAAATTAAAAATAATAAGGCCGCAAAGTAATATCCTACGTGACTCGCTGGGTGTACTTTGAGTGAGCATGCTAATGAATACAAGAGAAACGTACTTATTGCTACGTGGGCGGCAAGTTCAAACTGGTTGAACGTCAGCTTTACGACGTGGAGTATTCGCTTCCCTTGAGTTTATTTTTATTATATTTTTGCTGAAATGGAACTTTGCATTTCTTCGATCTGTACTATTTCCCTTAGGCGTAGTCCTCCAAGTGAAACAGATCAGCTGTCTTTTTACGTTGTAACCGGTGCTGACTGAATTACGGACTAGAAGTACAGAAATTAATCGGAAACAACGATCGGACCCCCTCCCCTCACAGCCATTCGAACAGAGGATCCTGAAAAATGGCTACAGCAGCAGCAATTTAATTATGATTAGGATTGGATCCGCCTCGTGAATTTCCTGCGTAACTCGAGCAACGAGCAAGGACTGCTACTTTTTCACAGTTGCGCTTACTGCGAGACAGGCCGGAGTAACGCTACGATTTGCTCTGGCCTGATCCAAAACGGTTTCCTGCACCACCTCTTTTGCGGTTTAAAGTCCATTAAACAACACCGTAAAAGAAATAGAACATACATTTGCAAAAGTGAATGCAACATTATGCTAACGCATCTTTTTGTATAGGTGAGTCAGACAAAAACACGCCTCTCGTATGTAATTCGAGGGAAACAGCAAATAGATCTCCAAACTTTGTCTATGTAATGTGTTATTACCAAAAAAGGTTAAAAAAAGCTCGCCTGGCAACTTTTACGTTTTAGCATTACAACCGATAGATATTTCCGCTCTTTTCAAGGTTTCGACTACCTCATATCCCATCCCGAACACGAGTTCCGATTTTTCAATAACACAGTCCACTTTGCAGTAATAAATTGCTTTCCCTTCGTCGATGTCCCTTGGCTAAGTGCCCGTTAGTGGTCGCTTTTTGTCATAGCGAAAAATGTCGCAAACGCGATCAGCCAGAACATCTTCAATCGTTCGGGGGTTTCAGTTAGTTCCACCGCACTAAACTTCTGCGCTTCTTTCCTTTTTTTCTCTATCTCTCTTACTTTCGTGCCATAAATTACACCGCAGTACTTCCCAACACTGGAAAGCGAAAAGAAAACAAGGAAGCAGGTTTGACAGGCGGATGAAGCTGCCGCAGTAATGGTCATAAGGACCAAGACAAAAAACGGTGATCAAGATTGTTTGTCATTTCTCTTTTCTTTATAGGAAGAGAGGTATACTATATCCACACAGCAAAAGCGTTGCGCTGCCCTCAGCACGGTATGCAAATGATGACGAGTTAAGTAAAGCCGCCCCTAATCAACCCAGCAAGACTCTGCTCTCCAAGGTCTTTGGGCTCTGTCTTTTTTTCTCCCCATGTTCTCCATATTGCCTATTTCTCGATATGTTGGCTCTTAGCTGTAATATAACGAGGCGACCTTCCTTTTTCCCACCTGTGCTCAACTCATGTGTATACTCAAGATCTAATGCGCCTGGCAGGTGGTGCAAGACTAGCAAGTAGCTTTTAATAATTCTGCCCGGAATTTAGCATGCATTCTCCAAAGCTGGCTTGTGTGTAATACATTTCATTTGGAAATATGCATGGGCAACTTCATATTAAGTTCGAAGATGTATATATAAGTTTGCTTAGGAAGCAAAGGAGCAACGCTTTCGCCTTTTTGGTCCGAGACATTCGACACTAGCGCCACCAAAACACCTCCGCAGAAAGCGTCTAATCAATACCAACTTTCTGAGGGGAGTGGTAGGTCATAATTTTGACACCTAGCAGAAACTCGAGAGGGCAAGAAACTGACACAGCATGGAATAGACGCTTCTTGGTTCGCAGTTTCGGTCAATATCAGACCTCGGGAAAAGTTAGCAAGTCGTAAAATTGCGAGGTTTGGCTGAAAATGCGCAAGGGAAGACAGTGTCGTGTCACAACAGAGGAAAGCTGGTAAAAGGGAAACTTAAGCCTGGTGCACACTGGAGTGTCGTTTATGTCAACATACACAACATACGACATACGACTAGTCAAATCACGTTATCTGTGATTGGCGGAAAGGCGTATGTCAGTTGTGCCTGTGTGCCAATCGTTGAGCAGTGCTCAACTCGTATGTCAGAGTGCTTATGTCGGCTTTGTACCGACATTTTCTGGTTTGTTTACTAGTCGTATGTCGTATGTTGTGTATGTTGACATAAAAGACACTCCAGTGTGCACCAGGTTTTACTGTACAGGGCAGTGGTCGTCAACTTTGGAGCCGCGGCTCCCAGGGGAGCCGCGAGTCTTTGGCAACAGCGGTTGGTTATTTGGGATTGTATAGCATTATATATCGGAGGGAGCCGCGGTGAGTGTCATGCTTGTGTCAGGGGAGCCGCGGGTCCAAAAAGGTTGTCAACCACTGTTATAGGGCAACAGCCACCACACAAAATCTTAGAAAAAAGAGCAAAAAAAGCTTGTTTCTAGTGATTTTTGTCTTTTCAACGTGCGCGAAGTAGCAATTGTTAAAAAAAAAATCAAAATTAGGGAAGGCTTTCTGACGTCATAGACGAAGCAAAATAATCCTTGGTACCTAGATTTTCTTTTTTTTATTTACTGTTTTAAGGCTCCCATATACCTTAGCTAAGTATAGGCGGTTATAGCGTGGAGAATTTGGAACAAACTTTTCATTAAAATGAGCACGTTTAAGGAAAAAACTCGTTGACAGTAAGCTTTGGCACACTAATAGCAATAGTACACAACCAATCCTTTTTTTCCAATGAATAATTAATTAGTAGCTTGCAAAATAAAATGTGCAACTATGTGGAATAAAGTTGCCTAAAAATATGTCATTTGGTTATGCACTAGCTGCTAAGAAAAGAAAACGTTGGTTTTAAATTACTTCAAATCTGACGTGACAAGACGTGCACAAGATTTACGAGAAAACTTGTTCCGAAAGTTCGACGACTTAATTTTGGATATTGTACTGCTACAACACACTGTGGTAACAAGTTGTACTTTTCAGAAGTAAAACAAGCGTAGAAGCTTTGCCGGAAATTAGCTATACGTTTCTTTTTAACTTTTCTTACTTTTTTTGCGGAAGGCTCTAACAAAACACTAACAAACATCAATGCCATCTGTGACCGTTTCGCATCAATAAGCTAAGGCAGCGTTTCTCAAAATGTGCGTCGCGGTAGGCTTGTAGGGGCGCCGCGAAAGATTTCCATAATTTCATAGCAATTATATAGGCCTATGCTTCTGTGATTCATATAATTTCGCAGCAAACATATAGGCGTATGCCCTAAGGGGCGCCGCGCGGGCTGGGGGATATGTTCCAAGGGGCGCCGAGAACGAAAAAGTTCGAGAACCCCCGAGTTAAGGAGCCTTAAAGCAAGTGCAGTAAGCCACGCCATCCAACGTCTGCGACGTCATGACAGAAAGTTTGCATATTCTTAACTCATAAAATATCACTCAGCGCAATTTGAATAAAAGTACAGGTCACGCTTTGTTGAGTACTATAAATGATAAGTGACACAGAATAAAGATTTTGTTTTTTTTGCCTTCGATTTTTCAAACCTTCTGCGCTGGAAGCTGCATACAAACGTCCAGCTCCAAGATATGTAGGTCAAGTCATGACGGATGGGCGTATGTCATCGTCTGTCAAATGGGCTAGAGCATTTTTCTTGGTGCCTTAAGCAAAAGTCCGAGTCCCTAATTTCTTGATCGCTCGGCAAGCCAGTATTGGGGAAGCAATGTTCCTTTTTTCTGTTTGCCTAAGAGAAGAGGACGAAAGCCCAACAAAGCCAAGGATGTTAAGTTGAATACGTATTAGTCAAAACATCGGGAGCAGGACTAATTTGGAGCTTTGCTAATGCAACCAAAAGGAGAGCATGAAAAATGAGAGTTTCGGCTCCGGGAAGTGAAGTCCCCAAGTTTGTATAAAAAGTTCAAGCGAACGTGTGGAAAACTATTTTTTAATTAATAGAAACCCGTTTTGGTGCCTCTAGAGGGAGAATATGTGTTCGCTTTGATGACACTGGGCTAGCCCCACCCCCTTACCCCCAAAACCGTTGTGTTCCTGACAGCAATTCATTAGCGAAATTCCTCACAGGTCGTATTCCAACCCCCATTTATCAAAGCAGACGGATAGCTTTAATCGATGTTATGCATGTGGAAAGAAACGGAACAGGTTTTCAGGTTAACTGGGGGGGAAGGAGGGGCTGTCGCAAGTCTTGAATTTAGAGCCCTGTTGGGGATTGTCCACGACAAAAACCATTTCCATTGGTTCCAGTGAGCGTTTTTCACATTTGTCAATATTTAGCAATGGGGCAATTTCCTTTTCTCCCATTGCAAGTCCTTATTATATTTTAGTTTTGTGTGCGAACCTGCATGTTGTTTCAACAAATCTTCCAGCCTCTCCCCAACCATTTTTTATAGATGCCCTATCTTCCTCTATAGCCTATAACGTACCCTTCTGTCAATTTTTGGGTACTTTTATGGCAATACCCCAACCTTTAAGGAAGGAAACGAGACGAAAAACGGCACTCCTACATTGATAATGACAGAAGCAGAGAAACTATGTATTATATAGAAGGTCGGAGTCGGAGAGTCGAAAAGGCTTTCCCGCAACTGGCTATAGCGCAAATTTTTAGGACCCTAAAGCAATACAACTAAACAAAAAATGCACAGCATCAAAGCGTCACAGAAAGGAGCCCATAGGGAGTATAGGAGAAAAAAATATAATAAAAAATTCCGGAAATCATTTCGATTTGCTGGGGATGTTTCACTGCTATAGCTGTAACGATAGCTGTGGCTAGAACTGAAGAGCGGAAAAGTAAATAAGAGGAGCGCCTCCTTGCAAAGTTTCCACGCTTCACTTCACCGCACCAGAAAGGGATTAAGTGTTTGCTAAACAACTCTTCTTCTTCTTTCTTCCTCTTTACTTAAATGTGAGAAGAATCTTCCCAATGAAAAATCGAGAAAGAGAAAGACAAACAGAAAAAGCAAGAGAGAGAGGAGGGGAAATGAAAGAAGATTAAGTACAGCTGAAGAGGAAAATAGAGCAAAAGTTATTTTTCATGTTCACTCCAGACAATGCGAGTTTGTCTAGCTGTTGTTTGCTATGGGGCTCCTCACCTTGCACCGTGCAGGAATGTCTTTCTATGCCATTCGTTGCACCTGACACGATTCTCAAAAAAATAAAATAAAAAATACTACAATAATACCAGACCCGAGTTCTTGTTTGTATTGCCTTGCCTTTGACATTCCAGGCAAAAACATCGTAAACCGACAAACACAGATTCAAAGAAGGTGGGAACTTGCCAGGTGTTAGAAAACAAAATTTGCATTAGCCTAATTAACCTAACAGCGCAATCCAACGTAGCTATTTCACCAAATAGGATCCAACATCAAAAGAGATCCTTACCATGCAATCCTTACCATTGATCCTTTACCTTACCTTGTTCGCCGAGTACAGTTCATAGGCTCAAGATAGCCATCTGATTTTAGAAAGGGAAAGTTTGCTTCCTTTATTTTAAATTTATTTTCCCCTCATTGCACGTCCTTAGTGCTCCGTAAAGCTTAGCATGTTACACCCAAGCTACCGCCGAGGGGCGCGCTGGGCTTTACATGCGTGTATATATAAACGGGCTTTGCTTCTGCGCACGGGGCGGCAAACAGGATGGCATTATAACCACGTACTGAATTTGCATGAAAGGGTTCTTAAGAAATACAACCAAAATAGTAACTATAGGACACGACAGCTTCCAAATTCGCGACTTCGCTTTTTTCTCCAAGGGGAAAGATTAATTTGCTTTTGTCAAATTACTGAAGGCAAAAACAAAGAAAAGAAAACTTTATTGCCGTTCTTGTTAGTACTACCTATATTACTGTAAAGAATTCGTTTGCAGTTTTCTTGTAATATTTACATAAGACTGTTTATCCGTTCCCCGTGCTATCAAAGGCATAGAAAGCTATGCTATGCGTGGGAGCTGTGCACGGATATCGAACACGGGAAAACGGCTCGGCATAGCCGCGACACGTAGATATTAGGCCGACTCGAAAACAGGCCTACGGAGCCCCGACAAAAGGCATACGAGCCCCGACAATAGGCCTACGGTTCTAGAATCACTCAAGGGACCCTATATGTCCTATATGTCGCCTTTCCATAGCCGGTTAGCATGGGGAAATTTCTACAAACTTTCCGATAAACCCGGTACATACTAAGAGAAAACACTCTTGAACCTTCAATGTACTAATAGCTAACAAAATAATCCCTGGTTTTATACTTCTTCAATCCATAACAACTTACCAATATACAGACAAAGTGGTAAATAATGGAATTCAAAAACAAGTTTCCTGGCACAAATTGCATGCAAGTAAACAAGAAATGGTTCTCGAAGCATTTTGTTTCGAGTTTTGTCGTTGGCATGCAATAACCGTACGCATCGAGCTAGGCAGAGCATTAGGTGATATTTTGAGAACCCGGGGATCACACTGCCAATAGAACTCGGGATCCAGTTCTTTCTCATGATCTCCAGAATTGAGCGGTTCACTCCCCCAAAACGTGTAAAGTTTTCATAAGACCTGGATTCCGTGGTTGATCTTTTTCAAGCCCCGTTAGCTCTAAGAGTTTTCGGTGGACTAAAAATAATGCCCCAATTCTAGGCGTGGGCAAAGATTATGATTTTTATTACTTTTTTGGTGATGGAACAGGGTCCGTGAAGTTACTTTTCCCAATTTTAGACTAAATTGGGAAATTTTGACGCGTGGACTCCAGCTGAGCTTCGTATCGCTACACTGATGCTACATCGGTCTCAATACAGCAAGATCGTCACGAACAACACAACATGTTTCCGCCTGCACCCCCAAATGCTGCATTAGGATGTAGAAAAAGAAGCAGAGCGCTACAGGGAAGCTCATTTTATATAGGGAAATAACACACACAAACTCTTATTTTAATATACTTCGAAGTACAGACCCCTTACCGAGTCGCTTGGCAGAAAATCATACAGCATTGGTGTATTTGCCTTTAATAATGACAGAAATATTCACGCTTTTATTCGCCGAAAACATTAATGCAATATCGCTCTCCAGGAAAACCAACACGAGTCTAAAAAGAAGAGCTGGTTCATATGTATCGTTCATATTACGTCGGGCCTTTTCTATGTTATGAACTTTTTTCTTTGCTAGCAAAAACGAAAGATTATTGATATTTCTTCCATATGCTTTGCTTACTAAATGGTGCTGTTACGTTTTACCATTTCGGGAATATAGTGAATTGTGCGTCCAATTCCTTCGGTGAATAAATTCGTTAGTACTCCTTACTAACAACTGCAATAAGACGTATTGCTTCACTGACATTCCATACAAAATTAAAAGCAGACGTTATAGAGTTTTTATGCGTCTTCTGATAATTCGTCATATTCATAATGGGCAAAAAATATGTATAAAAAATATAAAGACTTAAAGTCCCGGAAACAATTCATTTTGTGACGCTTTCGTGACTGGAACCAAGACTTCACTTCTTGTAAGCTGTAAAAGGCTTATTGGGTATACTTCCCACTGGGATATTTATGAGCTGTGATTAAATGTCAGGTTAGATGTACTGCTGTATTCTTTAAGTACCCCGCTCAACACAGGATAACGAGCGTTTTAAATTATAGCCCTATTAGCCTATTGATCTTTTAGGTTAACTTAGTCTATCATTTCCATTGTACTCCGCATGACTATTTTTTTACTAAGTACAGAGGCACTTCAGTTACTTGCTAAAAAAAATACTCTCTTAAAAAAAGAAAAAGGGAGGTTACGGGCCATAGACAAAATGCAGTGTATGGGAAATACGACTTCTTTATCCGTAGCTATTTACGTAGAGGCAGTATTGCCAGCCCCTAGCGAATGCGTGGGATGAAGCGGCGCACAAAATGTGAAAATGTCCAATCTGTTTAATAAGTTATAAGTCCTAATAGCGTGAAGCTTCCGAACAGAACAGGAAGTATGTCTAACATTCAGGCAACTGGGGGTCCAATAACCTAAAAATAGCTATATAACCATTTTATTGTGCTACATATACGTTTTTTAAGAGAAATAAACGTCTATATTCTTTTTTAAAAAGAAAAAAAAAACTGTTTGTCAGAGGAAACATTTAGCTTGACGGGGGTTCTTTTCAAAGCAAGTATACCTTAAAAGTAATGTATATATGTAAAGTAAGCGGTATCATACTTTAGACGAAACGTGATGGTAAACAGATTGTGGTAGCAGTGTATCACTAATGGTGTAAGCATAGGGTTTATATTTTCCTAATTACTACATTATGGAGCGACCAAACTTTAATATAGCGATTTCTCGCTGAAAACTATTTCAGAAGCTAATGTTTTCCCGAAGACAAGTCATGCAACAATAGACTCGGGTTTATTCATTTTTCCTGCGCATTTCCCAGGCCAATATCAATAGGCTTCTGACTTTTACGCCACCTGGTAGTAATCAGAGAAGTTTCAAGAACACGCCTCTTCCCCAAACGTGCTTAAAGAACACAATTCGCCGCTAAAGGTAAACACGTGGAATTACATAGCTTTAATTTTATTATTTCTTAACTATTAACTTACAAGAAAACTTCCTGGTTACCTGGCAGAAAAAAATGGATTCTGTACCACAAGGCAGACTATCAAGCAGCCAAAAGGAAGACTTGATGGATCAAGTAAAACAGCAAATCGCAGTGGCAAATGCACAGGAATTGATCACTGTACGTAAATTCATCCAATTGTGTCTATTAACCGTATTCATGAGTGTATTAATTATGTTTTTTCTTTAAAAAACTAGAAAATGTCTGACAAATGTTTCAAGAAATGCATTGCTAAGCCTGGTTCTTCTTTGGATAGCTCAGACCAAGTAAGCGCTGGCCTATTTCTTCAGTGCATTCTTCTGAGAAACAGTTTTACTTACTGAAACGTTATTTTAGCATTTTTCAATATCCCTTTGTTTCTTACTTGAATTTTTTGTGTGTGTTTCAGAAATGCGTTGCTATGTGCATGGATCGATACATGGATGCTTGGAACTTAGTGTCAAGAACGTATAGCAATAGATTGCAAAGAGAACGTTCCCGATCTTAGTCTACAGTTTTGGTGGTCGCCCCAAAAGCATTTGCATATGTAAACGTGGTAGTAAATAAAGCACTTGTCTCCTTACAAAAAACCTGGACGCTTTCATCTTTGGGTTGCTTAATGTCCGGTAAATGCTCAGGAAGTCGGTTCTTGATTTATATTGCAAATTCTCCAAACTAGAAAAATGCTAAACGGACATTCAACATTCCGTTTTTCGTTTTTTTTATTGTTTTAAATAGTATTTAACATCCTAATCGACTACTGACAAGAAATAAGTATTAAAAAACCTACTGTGTACGTTTCATAGAAAATAGGGTAGACAAGAGTTGTTATAACATCAACGGTTCGTATTTGAGTTATCGTGCCTCTAGTGATCCCGATAAAATCTCAATTAACAGCGAAAAATAAAATGTCTGAATAGCTATTTTTAATTAAGACCTATCTCGTATAGTACTTGGCCATGGTATTATGACATAAATTTCATCGTGCCTCGAACCATTTATAGGAAACCGGAACAGTTTTTAGGAAGATTATGGTACCGTACGTTTTACTATCAGTTTGCAAGTGAGTGCTTTTAGCTCCGATGCCTTCTGCTGAAGATGAGATATTAGGTTTCACGATGAGGCCATTTTCTTATGTTTTTTCGTCATTGCGTAATTAAGCAGTTCTTCACTACTTCGATGATAGTAAACAGAAAAGCAAGACGAGCTCATGGGTTACAACAAAGTAACAGACTTACGAGCTTTACCACTGTTAACAGTTTTCGCACGTACCCCATTTGAAATCCATCAGTAGAGCAATTACCCGTCTGAAGGAATTCCACCGTCTACTGTCGGTATTTAGAAGCTTATAACGTGAGACCAAAGAAGAAAAAATACTTTAGCGCCTTTCCAAACTGCGCACATGCGGCTTTTAACAGACTAGTAGCACTGAACAACAAGAATTAATTCAATCAATGTATCATTTATACCTAACGAGCTTAAGAAATGTCGGCCAGATGTTAATTCAATAAGAAATGCACTGTTTTCATTTATATGCATTTATATGCTTTAATCTGGTCCAAGCTTTGCTAATTCTGCCCGAGTCTATTCGCCCAGTCTAAACCGCATACTGGTTGTTTTCTCTTAGCTAGCGAATTGGATTCCGTACGTGCTATTCCGTCCATAAAAACGCTACGGAGCGAAGCGATATCACATCAGCCCGGAGGGATTAGACGAGTCTTGGTTACGAGCCCGACTTTACGTGATACGTCGGTAGCATTTATTTCGAACTTGTTAGTGCACACGTATTTAAAGAGCATATCCGGAAATTTTCTGCCGACAGTAAAAAAAAAATACAGTGAAAACCGCTTAACACGAAATCGACGGGACCGGAAGATTTTTCGTGTTAAATGGATTCATGTTAACAGATAACGATGGGGTTTCATAGCGTTTGTCCGGACCGGAATTCCATTTTGTGTTAACAGGTTATTCGTGTTAAGCGGTTTCGTGTTAAACGGTTTCCACTGTGGATGCTAAGATAGAATTGGACAAAAGACAAAACCAATTCTAGAAATGGGAAAGCAATCTACACTATTTCTAGGCAGTGTAAGGCTGTGTTACATTTCGTGCTGTAGCGCCACCAGTGATAAACGCTAGAGTTTGACTGGATCTCGAGTAACACATTATTCGTACGTTTTTAACTAAGAATGGCTTTAAAGAATTACGTGTTAAATCAGGCAGATTTATTATGGGGATTAGATTATCTGTATATATTTTTTACCCTTTTTAGAAAAAACTAAAAAATTAAACTATTTAGAATTAGGATTCTAACGAAATAAGATGTAATTTAAACGGAACGCTTAAGATGAACCATAGCGAAGACTGTTCAAATCAAACTTTAAAGGCAGTGCAAATTTGCAAGTGGAAATTGAGTTGAAGAGAAAAGCCATATTGAAAGGTTACACTCTACAAAAGTTAGTAACTCAGACATAATGACTATAATAAACTTCGTGACCTGAATTATTACATGATTTGTGAGTCCTAAAATGAAGCTTAAAGAAACTATAATTTAATGGACAATTTTTTAAAGTTTCGTTTAGTTTTCCTTGTTGCTTTTTTCACGGAACATAGAAGTAGCAACTAACGTATAAACAAAACCTGGAAATCAGGTTAGCATTACGTCAAAGCATGCACGTGTCATTGAATTTGACAGGGAGAAAACGGCTTGCGATGGCCTTTTATAATTGATTTTCTGGTCCGATAAGCGCGAGGAAAAAAGGCGCTTCACAACAGCTGCCTTAGCAACGAAAGCTTCTGAAACACGTTCTTAGATGGCGCAGAAGCTTCCTTATGTTATATTTTTCCTTTGGAAAACGCTCCTTCACGCGCCTCATTCAAGTTGGAACAGGAAAACTCCCAAAACTCTTTGATTTCCGAGTAGATTTTAGACGTAACAATGCTTTGGGTATATGTAGAGAACGTTTTCAATTTTTCAATACTTAAATTACAAGCTATCCTTCGAAATTCAACGGTCGATAACTATTCTTACGAACTTGGGGAAAACACGATAACAAGATCTTTCATCTTAGAAGTTCAACTTTTCAATCTTAAATTTTCCAATTGTTCACCCTAGTTCATCCCCAAATCCCACACAATGTTCTGTGGTCCTTCAAAGTCGTAGTGCAAAAATCATTTGTCTCCTCAGACGGATTGAAGCGCTTTGCCTTTTACCTCCATTCTCTCGTGTCAAACAAGGCACACCATGTCATTTGTTTGCTTCCATAACTCCTTACAACGTGTCTCTCGGGTCCTCCCATGAAGGAATCTTCTCAGGACTCCTCCTTCTTCGCAACTCAATTCTTATCTTCTGTCCCGTTTGACACTTCAAGAGCGATGAGTTACGAGCTCGGACACTATATAGTGTCTCGTCCATTTCATGTTCGACTTCTTCCTTCAGGGACTCCCGCTGCCACAACCATACACCGCCGAAAAGCAGCACTATGCAAAAAAAAAAAAAAAAAAAAAACACAAATTAAATTCCCTAGGACCCTTAAGGGAGCAACGGGGAAACAAAAAAATTGACAGCAATTACGCATTCCCCGACCCCAACAAATCTATCTTAAACCAAGCTCTCCAGGACGTCATGCAGTTGGTCCTGTGGGGGTTATACTGGTGAACTCCCCTCAAGTTCTGTTTTTTTCTGGCCCTCCGTAAAACTTTATTCATATCTACAGTTATATCTTATATCAATACAATAACATCCTTCTGGCAGGCCCTAAGCTAAAAGGCTCGTGTATTGGTAATGTGATCGCGGCAAAAAGCCACGTCAGGGCAGTGACGTCACAATGTGTAATCGGGTTTGAAAACGTTGCAGTTAAGCAACAAGGATCAATAAATCACTCACTTTTAATCCATTCTTCCCATTGTCATTCAAGGGGCGATTCCCGAAAGGTTTTAATTGAAACTGCCATTCTCGACCGCCAGAGGGTTGGCGTGCAAGGATTAGATAATGTCTTAACTCTTGCTGTGATTAGGGCTTTAGGCTTGTGCTCCTGAAGGGCAATTAAGGGTTACTTTCAATGCATGTCAATGTTCTTGGCTTGCTTTTCTATCTCCACAGAGGAGAAGATGATGCGAATGTGCAGGCACACACAACTACTACAAGAGCATACAGGTCCCTAAGGAATGTGGCAGCAAGGCATCTTGAGATGCTTGCGAGCTTGTTCAAGTTCCCTCGCTCCTTTTCTCCCAGGTGCAAAAGGAACGTCGGTTTTGTCCCGTTTTGACTTGGTAATGTCGATTTTGGGCCTGGCTGTATGGGGCTGCTCTTCGTGGCTTTTCTCCCCTGATGTTGATGGGCCCTTTTGCCTTGTTGGCCCCTGCCATTGCATGTATAATGTAGTATACATCAAGTTCCCTTTATATGTTCTCTTTGTCTTTGTTTCTTCTTGGCCCAACCGCCAGCATATGATTTTCCAACTATATCAACAACTTCTTAAAAAAGGATATTTTTTACACCATTTCCCTCGAGTAAACTTGACTAAAAATTCTTACTCGTTGTGTCTTGTTTCGCAAAACTTGTTCCTATAATAAAAACACAAATAGAGCGACTAAGGGAGGTAAATAAAAGGGAACTGTCACCGGGTAAAATATGTTAGTCACGGAGTCTATTTGCTGGTCATTCAGTGCACAACAGCAGCGACATATATAACAAGTGTGTTACAGGACGATAGAAGCTTGAAAAGTCCCTTGCCATAACATTGGTCACGCGGAGGCCCAGTCGAACGTTTTTTCTCGGGGGGAGGGAGAGTGGGGAAGGTCCTTTTTTACTTTATGACTGCAATGTAGTGGCCAAGACGGGGAAAGAAACGGGTTGCTGTGGCGAACCATAGTAACAACATTTTCCCATGACAAGTTCAATCAGAAGCAGTCCGTCCAACTCGGGCCCGAAATCCTCTCTTCCCAATACTCTATACAGGGGATTTACAACTCGGAGCCTTGGCGAGAAAGGTCTCACTGTTGGAGTGACTGTCTGTCGCTTTTCAACTGCATACTTCCATCCATTTTCAATACAGAGGCGTATAGAGTATCCTGCTGAGTTGCTTAAACTAAAACCTGTAGGGACTTAGGAACCTTTGCTCGGCAACCCGAAAAAGGAAGCTAAAAGCCATACCTTCTACCACCTGAAGTGTTTGTTTGGTGTTGGTCAGCAAAAAACCGAACACTGGTTCCCCCCGCAAGTTTCTTTGGTCTATATGGTATTAGTGGAGAATTGAAAAACTTTTCCCCACAGTTCTGGCTCACTTAAAGCTTCCTGTTCCCTTAACCTCTTGTTGGGGGAGATACACACAGTCATCCAGCACGGCGCAAGAATGTCCCATACGGCAATAGCACAGCGTCCAAGTTTCTGTCAACGACACGTTCTTGGCAAAGCTTAATGATCATTAGTCAGCAATGATGAGTGCGAGAGCGCAGCCACTTGACGAAGCATTCTTTTCTTCTTGGTTGCGTCGTCCACGAGTTTAGTTGACCTCGTTAAGCTGCGGAACAATTTGTCCGCCTTCTCCTCTCGTCCTGCTTTTGCGAAAGGAGGCTCCCATATTTTAAAACTAAATTTAGCATAGCTAAGCCATTCCAATTAGACAGAGGCGAACTTGAGAAAGACAGCGCAGGAAAAAAAAACATCCTCCAAGAAACCGATGGGAACAATGCGCGGTTTAAGTCTAAGAAGATCAGATTTCGCCTCCCGTTTCGAAAGCCTCTACTAAAAAAGACGCGGGAGAATGCCGGAAGTGGCACAGGGGGCGCGCGCATCAAAAGAACCATACCGATGGGGATGGGATATCGGAGTTTAACAATTGCACACAGATCTTGGACTGAGATAAGGGTTTGGAACTCAATGAGAGATTCGGCAAGACGATATAGACGTTAGCTTTTATCCCTAAAGAAGGCTTTCCTTTTGAAGGGGGGGGGAATTCTTGCTTTTTCCAGGGGAGTCTACGACAGAAGAAAAGACTTTTCGGAGCAAAAGCAAACGTACTGCCTTATGTTGTATCGCTTGATGCATAAATTAGATAAATATTGACATGCGGGAGAGAGGGGAGATAGGACACACCACAGAAAACTCCGTTTTGAGCTAAACTTGGTTCCGGTTATGATAAATTCACTCGAAAAACTCGTAGTTCGGCAGGGGTTTACCCCGTGTAAAAAAAGAAATATATTCCCTAACTTAAAGACGTAACGCTTATTAAACGTCAGATATTTTAATGCATGTTTTTCCGTGTTGGGCTTTCTAAATACTTTACGTTTCCTTTCCTCGACACCCCTTGGTATTATTTCATGTGGCGACCCCTCCTCCTCGCACGTTTTCCTTGCATTTGCAGTCGGTCGGAATTTTCCCTTTTTCGATAAGAAAGATCAGAGTCAGCGCTTCCCGACGCTTCCAGGGAAGATTGATGACTATAAACAGGAGATGAGACCCTCACTATAAAGCATCAGAGTTCGCAATTGGACCATTGGGGATGTTTTCTCCCTTCCCTTCGAGATACAGGTTCTATTGGAATACAGCATTTGAAAAGTTTAACACCGTTCGAAACACAATTGAGTTTCTTCTATTTCCTTTGACTCCAATCCAATATACGACGTCACCGTGTAAAAAAAGTTTGGACTCGTTTAGATGGAATGCTTATACTTAACGTAACTTTTTCGATACAATTGGCTTTCTAAAGAATATCCCCTGTACACGAGATGTACAGTACACGGACACTACACAATTGGACTCTCTAACTTCTCTAAAAGAAAATTACATTTAATTAGAACACAAATAGAGATGCCTCCTGCGTTGGTGAATAAAAACCACCGTACCAATTTGACAAAACAAGACGTTTCTTTGTTCACTTTTGTGGAATTCAAACATAAAAATCTAAACTAAATTACGTGATTGTATAACTTGACTGACGCATAGCTTTTGATTCATTACACACTAGAAAATTTAAGTTTACATGACTAACTAACTGGTCTGGCACACTAATGTGCTGCGTGCCCTATTTTTTTCAGTACTTAACTGCAAAACTCCAAGCTTGTATGTAACCGACGAGGTATTTTTACTCTCAGCAATGAAAAGCTTATCGTAGCCCATAAAAAACGTAGTCATTTCCCTGACAATTCAAAAATTGTGTTGCAAAAGCGCTACGTGCATTCCTCTTTCGCTCCTCCCAGCGCAGCCCACGCAATTATTTCTATTGAGATCATTTTAATTTCCACGCCGGAGATACATGAATATCAATGAGACGGGGGTATAGTAAAAGAGACCCATGCTGAGCGTTACACAAGTACAAAAGCTGACTCTTTGCACGTCTAGTCCTTTTCCTAACGAGTCAGCAGATCTTTGTAGTAATAACCGGGAACCAGGAAGCGAGCAACACGGCACTGGTATACCGAATCAAACGAGTCATTTGGGGGCCACAGCGAGGCGCAAACTTATCATATAAAACCAACAGAGCAATTGAAAATTTGCTATACGGTCCCTCGATCTATTTCCTCTCCCCTTTTCATGCATGAAGCTTTGGAACAAGGTCCCCCCCCCAAGTAATAAGAGATAAATGGGAAAATGTAAATTCCTTCATTTAACCCCTGCTCCCCAGCTCTTCTCTCTATCCATATGCGTGTTTACTTTTGGCAATAACCTCACAATCCATCTTGTTACCCAGATTACATTTCATCCGCTGTAGCGAAAACCATCATAAGGATTGGCATCGCCAGAAAGGTTTTTTCCGTATATTCCCCTGAAACGCTGAAAGTAAACAATAATGGAAGTATGCCAGGTGGTCAGTGCGCACCAGGCAAAACCGTAACCAATTCACTTACGCTCATTGTAATCATCACCCAGGAAATATACCTAGCAACCCTTTCCTCTTCCCCTTAAGTAGGTTTTCTAAAGAAAAAACCTTCCCATTTTTTAGAGAATCAACCAAGGCTATGACAGATATCCTGCCGCGAATCTAATCGAGGACAATATTGTGACGATTTTTAAAGAACTTGTTCTTTGGTCGTCTTTTCAAGAGCTGAGTTATTGCAGAACGGAAGACCTCCCACGTTGCCAAATTGGACAATAGGGGGAGCCAAGCTTGCTCACGCCAGGACCCGCAGACTCGAGGACCTTATCCTCCATATCCGATTAACGTTAATTGTGTTGGGGAGGTAAAACTAAACCAAGAAGAGTATGTGTATACAGACAGATAATTCCTAGGGTTAAAGTTAAACAACACCCTCGTTACCGTCGTTTCCCTGTTTCCCCATTATGCAAATGAACCTGACATCACATGGTTCTCTCCCAACGTTCCACCTGGCCTTTTACCTTTTACAGTGCAGTTCAATAGCCGGTTACCTATAAAAAAAAGAAAACAAAACTAAGCCACACCGCTGTAAGTGGTTAAGAACGGAACTAAGGAACTGACAAGTTTTACAAAAACACGTAAAGGGATGGCTCGGCGCATATTATTGCAATTCTCTTGCAAAGAAGCCTATTGTTGGACTCTATTGTTCCCACACTGGACTTCCTTTTCCCGCTCGTAATAAGGCTCTATTTGTGTTTTAAGAGTGTCTAGCGGTCTATACGCTCCGCTCCAGCATATTACATTTCTATATCTAAAACGCCAAGCGTCCGTTCCATGAAAAGCATGTTGCTGGTTACTCTCTGTTGTATATATGCAAAACACCTGTCGGAACTAGAAACAAAAAGAGCCGTGCCCAATATAGTTATATTGTTCTTTGTACTGCTTTAGCATGTTTAACATTCATATACCATTGTTGGGAGCTTTTTATGCAAAGCTAAGACTCTATAACACAGATATGATGTGTGTGTACTCAACATCTCCCCCCCTTGTAAATCTTCTGTTTGGGATAGACTTTCAATAGTGTAAAAACGTTTCAAGAATGCTCTGTCCACGGCATAGAATTTTTTTCGGCTATTTCCCTTTTCGTTTTGAAACTCACCCAAAATAGGAAAAGCCTCTTGTAAATTTCCAATTTAAGAATACGAAGGAAAGCATAAAAGGGGTCTTGAGTTTGGGGCTTCATAACTTGTTAATTATAGTTGTGGCCAGAACTAATTGTAGGGGAGGTGCAGGATCCCTGAGCACACAATAGAGACGACCCGGATAATTCCAAAGTGGATGGGACCTGGAGTACAAAATTATACTGTAACCGCGCGGCATGGAAAAAAAAATCTGTCAGCGTGAGGCCCAAAGGAAACCCAAAACTTTTCAACGAGTTACTTCTAAATTCCCGAGTTTTACAAGAAAGAAAGACTGAGACGACTGTTGGCCCCAAAGTAAGTTTCCTGTAATAGACTCAACACAAAAGATTTACAAGAAAGCAACCCCTTTCCTTTTCAACCCCTCTAATTTTTCCCCTCATCGAAATCTGGAGGCAGCTTCTTTATCTCGTGATCAAATCGCTACGAAAAAAATTCTATAATTTCCGCTTTCCTTAATTTGTAAAAGACTTTATTTTAGTTTCTCAACAAATCTCTGAAAATTCGAAAGATCTTACCAGTATTTCAGAATATTCATAACTTTTGATCCATTGTCTAAACTTCTCCGGTTAATTCCTTAACCGTAGCTTCACGGTACTTCCCAGTTTGTTTACTTTTAGCTGCAAGCATTTGTTTCCGTTCAAGTGACCGGAAGTTTAGGACAATTTCGGGCCCTTTATGTTCTATATGATTAGAGCCTTTTTGCCCTGCAATTTTAGGTTCATTTTTGGAAAAATATATTGGGCCCACGTTTTCCAATGCATCCAATTAGGTTTAACGTAGAAAGGAGAGGTTGGGGGGAGCAACATGGTATAAGACCTTTGCCTCTAAATGAACTTGCATAGGGAGGACGCACATGCTGGGGAGTCAGTACGGTACGGTGCTACGCAGACTTTTATTCTATCAATCTTGAGAACCAACACACAAGGTGACTAAAAAACAAACAAGGGATGGGCCAACCCTAGAGGGGATTCGATAATACATAGAGTTGAGTGTAACGGCTAAGCTAAGCTCACCGTTTATAACCGATACTCTACGGGCTTTTCGAAAGTCCAACGTACACACAGACACTTAAATCCCCGGAACTTTCAATCTATGTAGCAATAATCTGAATTTCCAGCTCTATAGAACAACTTTCCAAAGGGGATAGAGGACACTAAAGAAATTCAAACCGCTCCAATTCAAACCACAGATACTAAATATTCCAGCACTTAGATTAACTAAATCATCGTGGAAAACTGGAAAATTTCCACTTAAAAATTCGGCAAAGATTTTTATATACGTGTACAATTTAGGCTACAAGAAGCCATCAAATACGAATATCATTTTTGTAATAAACTTTAATAACTAAATCTTGGTTAATGATTTTTGTACAAAAACAACAAAATATTTTCGGCGGGAAAAATGAGTTGAAAATCATTCTTTCGCGTTGGTTTTGAGAAGTGGCAAGGTAACAAGGAAACGACATGCAGATAAATCTTACTTGCGAAGTCCCATGATTGCAACGTTATTTTTTTCTCAACGTGGTAGTAGTTTTTTCTCAAAGTTTGAAGTAGTTTTCGTTGCAATGAGCGCACTTTCCAATGATGAGATATGGAAATAAGTTGTCAAAAATGATGGACATGATGGATATGTGCATATGGGATACGGTACAGCGTTATAGGCCCTACATGCCAATGCATCTGGCGTGTATTAGGCCGCCAAGCAGATGCAGCCGGTAGCAATTACGGGCCGGGGCGGGAGAACTTGAGGGGGACACAGGGCCAAGTAGGCGGAGTACATGGCAGTTCGTTTCATTTAAAGATGGGGGGCGATAGCTAGCAATTTCACGCTACATTTTCGTGCCTTTTACCCATTTTGGCAACGTTCCTATAGCTCGGGCTCTTTTGCATCTCCCAGAGTCAACTTTTCTCCCTTTTTTTGCTTCTGTCGGAAGCACACAGCTATACAGACTACAGCGGTTTTCCCCCTAAAAAGAAACAGGAAAAGTAAAAAAAAAAATGGAATTGGCAGTGTAGTCAGCTTGGGGGACTGAGCAGTATTGGAAGGAGGCGTGTCTAAATCCGTGGGTCTACGTCGGAGGTCACGAAAAGGCCATCAACATGTGACAGTCAGTATATAGTATCGTCCTCCTGGAGCCCAATCCGCCTTTTACGGATTGAGTTACTCTTGACTTACAACGTGGGGATGGGAGGAAGAGGATGTCTCCTCCATCTGACCCTAATACTTTAACTAACCATATCACCACCACGCCGCTACCAGCCAAAGCAAGGGTAAATCTGTAGACGTCTGCATGTGCTTTTCGTAAAACCTTTCAAAAATCATTTACATCCTAAAAATTCCCTCCCCAAAAGATTTCTTTAAAAAAATCATCGCGGCTTAGAGTTGGTCTCCGAAAGGATACTGGGAGTCCACCAGGGCCGGAAATATCTTGTTAACCCCACATGTGGTGACTTATCGATCACAATATTTGTACCGACTGTTGTCCTGCTTTTTTTAGCCCTCAAACGAAAGAAAGGAAAGACAGTGTGACAGGGACATGAAAGCTGAAAAGGACCTTTGAACGGAGCGTAAATGAGGCCTTTCCGGGCGTTCTATAAGTCGCGGTGTGCGTGTGCGGTACATTGGAACAATGGTTCATTGTCACCTTTAAGGACATCACGTTACGAAATTGTAAAGCGGAGGTCTTTAGCCGAGCTAATTAACCCTGTAGCATAGATCCTTCCTGTAGAGTCGTCTTCTTGAACCGTTTGACAAGAGTCACATTTCTGCCAGACAAGTCAACCGACTGGCAAACGCCATTTTGCTCGCTAATAAGCGTTACGGTAGTGCCCCTGGGTGCAGTTGGAACCAAATCAAGATAGTAACTCTGATAGAAACCTCTGATTGCTATACCCTAGACCTCGACGGTGAGCCTTTTCTTTGCATTGGTGCCCAAACCCCCAAAACTATCTCAAGTTTCCTTATCCTTGACAGGCACTTCGTTAAAAATACTTTCCAACGGTCTTAGCCACTAAATTGTTCTCTGCCGAACAATCGCTATTCTATTTAGTTTTTATTTCCTTAGATATTATCCAAATGAAGCTCGCGTCTTCAGGGAGCGAATTCGCGTATGAGACACTAAGAATCTAACGGTGTCCGTGCATGAAAAGAAAAAGAAAAAAACTTGTAAGCCAATACAATTTTTGAAAGATGACAAAACAAAATAACAAACAAAATTACAATAAAAGAGTGACCAAAAGTAACTTCAAATGTATTTGAGGAAATTGGAAGAATTACACATATTTGACTTTCCAATTTGCACAGTGCAGTCAACGACATTCGATCAATAATGAATTGCAAGTGCTCACGACAATGAACTTAACGATACAATGCCTCTCAACTTTACTCTTTTTACTGTTAAAGTTAGATGACTTATTTAACTTTCAGTAGACAAGTCACAATATAAACTAGTATAGGCTTAATTATTTAGTACAATGATCCCGGTTTCGTTCAAATAAAAAACAAAAAATTCAAACGTTCCTTAAATAACGATGTCTTGCAGTGCTACCGACATGAAAGAAAGAGATATATTTAAGAACATATCTTCGCGGAACGAAGTTTAAAAATGACATATGCGCAATCATCTGAAAAGCATTTGATGCCAGCAATGATTTATAGATCTTCGCGATTATTTCTCGGTATTCCCTGGAAACGGCTTTCAGGTGTCGGTTTACGCAATAATCGAGTGATCTTGTGTGCGTAGTTCGTGCGGTTGTTCTACATAAATCATTAGCCAAGCAAAAGTACACCACTTACCCCCGGAATGCCTCAGGGCATTACACGCCGCGCACCATAAATCCCCAACGGAAACGTGAAGCAGAAACAGAAGCCAGTCCCTCTCCAAGAAAGAAACTTAAACACGAAAACGAGATCACATGCGGGTGTTGCAGCTGTCACAACTTGATACGAAGCCATGTCAGAATATTCCTGGATCCTGAAATAAAACAAAAAAGGAGGGCAAAAGAAAGAATTTTACAATTTTCTGACAATTCTACCTTTAAATTTTATCCCAACTTTCTATTTTTGGTTGCCGAAAATTCTCTTCTTTGGTGATGTTTCATATTGTGACAGCTGCCCAACACAGTTTCCAACAATTGGGCGCGACAAATCGATATCGCACGTGGAAATCTGAAACCGCTGCCGGTACTACACTGTGTATATTCTATAGCTAAAGGATAAGCAGCTGAGTTTGGGGAGTTTGACCTAGCCCGACCCTTTTATGTTGTTATAGTCACTCGTGGTCGCGGAGAGGTCATATAGCATTCCATCAAGGTATTCCTCCTCGGTTTTTGACAAACCCCTTTTACGACGTCCATTTTATTTGTACAGCTTCACCCCCTTTCAAACTTGTCCCATTAATCTTGGTTGGAGCTTCCAAACCCCACTCCCCCAAGTTTTCCTCTTGTCCAGGTAAAAACCTGCGCCCTGCGCACATAGACACACACACGCACATACACATACACGCGTAGAAAAGCAGCTGTTACGGATAAGAAGCCTAATAACCTGTCCGGGGAGTTATCTCTCGTGTCATCGTCGACGAGAGAGCCAAGGATAGTGGCATGGCCAAGCAATACAGCAATTCAAGAAGATAGGGGTTGATGGGTACTCCTGATATCGCGGCGGAATCCAAGTATTTCCATATGTCCTACAATAATACCGTCGCCTGCACCCTTAAACCACCCAACAGCCATGCAGGTGAGGACCGAACATTCGTTTTGGCAAGGTCCTTTTTATCGCTTAGTCCAAATCCCGAAAAATCCTCTTGAGAAGGTGTGCATCTCTCTGTCTAGCCTCTCGATGGCTCGACATACTGTATATAAAAGGTTTCTAAAAGTGCCCTTTTTCTCTCTTTTCTTCACTAGATACGTCTTCGCTCTCCTCGTGTTCTTTTCTTCTTCACGAGCCTGCATTGAGGGGGGGGGGGATGACTCTAGAGGATAGCTGAGATACTTGGGCCATAAAATTTCCCAATTTGTCTCGAAAAGTTAGGGTCCAATTTTTAATGAAAAGCGGTAGCCTATAACGTGTTATGTGAGAAGGGCGCCCCTGAGCCATGAGCTATTATCCATGAACCAGGAACCATGAGGCAGGCGCAAGAGCTAACCAACCATGGCCCAAACGCATTAATGCGAAAGGTGTAAAAATCTACTTGTGTTATATACCTGGTTTTCCTATAACGTTAACCTCCGAGCGCCATAAAACCTTCATGCAAATTAAGTTTCCCTTAGTCTCGAGAATTAACGAGTGGACGGACCCTGGCCCTCTGCTTCTTCTTCTTCTTGCGTTCTTGGAGCACTGTTTGCAGCAAGACAAAAAGGGCGGACGTACTTAAAAGAAGTGCGGACAGGAGAGCAAACAGAGGATACGATGGATGAGCATTCTTAAACAAATGAAGTTTCTCAAACAACCGTACAACCCCGGCCTAAAGGAAGGCGAGGTCGAATAAAAAGCGCGTATATGGACCTGCTGTTGGCTCTGTTACACCTTAATTTCCATTCCCTATCCCTCTCCCTTAACAAAACTACTAAACAAAATAAAAAGATAACACTTCCAGTCGCAGGTAAAGAGTTTCTTGCCAAGCCGAAAAGTTGGCGCGGAAACGGGAAGCCAACTCGCGAGTCGGTCAAAAAATGGCCTTTTCGCCGTACATAAACCCTTTCCAAACTGGACAGGGCACGGTATAATTTCATTTGCTTTACCGTCTTTTTGTGCAACTCTGCAATGGTTTTTTAGTGAAAGAGCAGCTGTGCTCAGGGATCAACCCCTCCCCTCCGTGCTCATGGCCTCTTTTTTTTAAAGATTTAAAGACTCGCAGCTCAGCTCAGATAGGTACTCAAGTTCTTCGCTCTCCATGGATTGAGTGGAGGCACGCATCCATAGGGCGAAAGAGATGGTACGTATCTGACGCTCTTAAAAGAAGGAAAAATGTATTTGCTCGTCCTTCATCGCCTTGTCTTCTACTGCTTCAAATGAAGACGCTTGAAGAACGTCCACAAGAGGAAGACTCTTCAAGTGTTGACGAATTGTTTGGGGGTACACTGGCTACTCCAGACTCAAGTTTCCAGTCATTCAGGTTCAGGCGGCAGGACCCTGTAGCTCACGGTGCTGTACTGTCTCCTACTGTACGTAGGCCATGTATAGGTACAGGACAAGGGCACTGCTGTGCACCGGGGTTGCTGGGGCCGTGATGACGACCTGAGCCAGCTTCGAACCTCACGCCGGCAGGGGATAGCAACAGTTCACATGGCGGAAGTCTTGTTACGTTTACGGCCAAACTTATCGCAGTTAAGACGGCGAACCGCAGCCAGTTCGTCATCACTTTCTGCGCACGGAGTGCTCTTTCTGTACATATATATGGGCTAAGTGTAACTGAACCTGAAGTCGGGGCGAAAGTATACGGGAAAAGGGTGGCTGTCGCAAGTCTCTATACAGTTCTACGCGTGGCGGGTTGTTTCTACCATCAAACGAGCACCCCGGCTTCTGTAATAGGAGGAGACAGGAATGCATATGGCTTGGTGACGGATACAATGTCAGAGAGAGATGACTCCCGGACGGACGTAAACAAGTGACGTATACATTTTTGACACGCGGAGGGTGGTCCATGGCTTTGGACGTGTAGACTGACTCGCAGCCTGTGCCGCGGTCGGGGGACGCGGGGTCGTAAACAAGGTATGAAAAGATGGTAGTCGACTTGGAATCGGGGCGCGCACATATCGTAGAGGATCAAACCATCAACCCCTTATCAAAGGTCCACCCATCAAACCGGGTGTGCCATAACATCCATCACGTATAATATACTTATTGTTAACCCTCGCCTCATTTTTGGCCCCCCTAACAGCTCTTCCAAAACATAATAGATTCTTCCGACTGGCGTATAGAACATGACCAACATGTGCATTCTTGCCAATGGTTGTCAGAGATTCGCGGGGTTTTCACTTTGCAAGGGTTTGCTATGTGGTACAAGGAGTATTGCTATGGAGAGTTGAACAATGGCTCTTAAAGGATTGGCCTTTTACGAAGCCCGATCGTTACATATTGTTGGACGACAATAGGTTAGGGGGACAACAATGGCTTCAAGGTAGAGCACGTCATTAGTCATTATAGCGTTTACCGCGATCACCACTCGTTACGATTCCAATTCCGTTTAATGAACCCAATGGTGCCTTATTGTTCGCAACAATGGGGCGTGAATCAAGTCGGAGCTGCTTGCCTCCCGCAACGTCTGATCCTGGGTGCCGTACAGCACTGGAAACGGGGGTTTGGGGAGAACCGGCAGACTGAGCGAGTAAGGGAGGGAAGCAGCTCCTTTCTCTTTAGAACATCCCTGCCGGAGTAAAGTCAATCTGCTCAACGAACGGCAAATGGTCCCAATAGGGCCGTTAACGTGCTATGCACTCCGAACAACACATCACAACTGTTACTGATGCTGCAGTAGTAGCAGTTATATAGTCATTGGTTAATCAAAGTGACCATATGGTTAACGATCAAGCGGTCCCAAACACAAAAGACTTGATAACTAGCCCGGCGCAGAGAAAACAACGTATGGAGGGCTATAATCCCTGGAAAATTTTTTTGATCGCCCAGCCAGCCGAGAAATATTGAAGCATGTCCCTGAGAATGAAAGAGAGGGGTGGGGGTGGAAAGAATTGGATCCATACAAGAGGATGCGAGGATGGACGTCATGTGCGCCCGATTATCCTAGTCACGTTCACGCACTGTCAGCTGGAACAACCGTCTCCACCGTTCCTTCCAAGTTTCCTACACAAGGTCTTTCCCAAGCTATTTTTTCACGAGTTTTCTTTCGCGCACCCCGAATGGCACAAAAAATGTATATGGCAGTAGGGTGCTTTTATATTAAAGATTTTTTTTTCTCCTGCGGCTATGGTCCACGCTGTAAAGACCTCTCCAGAAGTGAGTTTCACATCTTCGTGTTGCAAGAAAGCATCCGTCATCTGTGCCACCATTTGGAGGCTCTCCCACCCGAGTCTATAGTGTAGTAGGGATATTGATACTTCTCGACAGGGCTATGGGGGAAAAAAGAAACACATCTATACTCGGCTGTTCACTGCAAAAACCATTCCACTTTTGTCTTCTATCTTTTGGCAAAATAATCAGATACACTGCATCAACCTAACGCTTGTACTTTTCGTTTGGAGTAAAGGCAGTAGGCATATAGGCTAATCTTTTTGCACGCAAGAGACACTACATGGCACCCCACAGCCATTTCCGTTTCAAGTATAGGTGGGGTTTAATGGAGAGGAAACATTCCACAAGCAAGTTAGTGGTAAATTTCTAATGTCTTCTTTATTTTTTTTCGGTATTTCGCAAAGGGTTGGGGAACGCGAGCGACTTTCCGTACCGACACTCGTTAGAGATTTGATACGGAGTATAGTCTACCCATCTGTTGTTAATTTTCCTTTCCTTTTTTTTCAAGGGAAAAAGTGAAAAGAAAAAGAAGGGCCTTAGCAAATGAGGAGAAGGTGCTTCGAGGATTCTAAAACTAACCTCAAATCAACCCTTTGGGGAGGTTTTGCCATGCGAGACAAATGATTGTTTGGATGCTCTGGAAGGCAGAACAACTTCCGGACCAAAAGGTATTTTTTTCTCTCGACCCCCTCTAAATAAAGCCCGCAAAAAATTCCAAAAGATCATTAAGTTGATCAAAGCCGGTCTGAGACACAACCGGCTGCTGCTGCTTGTGGACCTCAGGTTAATGAAGTCTCAAGCTCCATTGTCGGGACAATTTATCAAAGAGGATTGCGATGCTGGCGAACGGACCACCTTGTCGGTAAAGTTTTCTTCTTTTCTGTTCCTGCTTCCGCTAATAGTAACACTTTACCCCCTTAGAAATCACTCACGTTTTTTTCTTTTGTATGCTACTAAAGATGTTTTGAGAATCTAGTAGTAGAGCTCGTCAGAGATTCTCCGCACGAGCAAGACTCTGGGGCATCCGGACAGAGATGAGGGAAGTGAGCAAAAGGGAGGGGTGCAAGTATTAGCGAGTAGGGTACAATCCCTAATCAAGTACTTGTCGTCGACTCCTTTCGCACCCTAGTTCGTCTCTCTATATACTCTGGCTCGCTCATCTTCACTTTTTTTCGGACTTTATCGACTCGACGGGGACGTGGGCAAAGAGAACTCCCAAGTGTGGATGGCGCATTATGCTAATGGAGTCTTTTGTGAGTCATTGAGAGCATTCGACGTTCCAAAACTGGAACTGGTGCTGTTTAGTGTACACCAGCGCCACTCAATCTGTTCCCAGTTCCTTTAAGCTTGAGCTGCTCCTCAATTAAACGAACCGTCACGTCACTGCCTTTTGTCGTTTCCTCTGTACAACTATACCTCCTCGTGTTTTTTTTAGGAAACTTAATCCGGTTCACTTGAGGAGCCACAAAGGGATTCACGTTCCGCATAACTACCCAGCACACGAGTTACTCCAATTCATCACCCCCCCAAACCTATTGAATTTTTGTTCAGGGGCAATAACCAATGAAGATCCCATTTTGAGATGTTGATGGATGATTGCTGGAGTTCTAAGTATTAAATCTAAAAAACACATAAAAATCGTTTCACATTTCTTTTGACTGACATCACGACAGCTTTCAGTCATGACGTCACGAAACGTTAGCCGTGTCGTGCCTAATGGCGCTTGTTACCATGGCTATACTGTTTTCATCCAAGCTTAAAAGCAGTAAACAAAACTTTCAGATGCCATGGCTACTAATACGTTTGTGACGTCATAAAACTACATGATCGTAATTTACAAATTCTTTAACTGTAATAGTGTAACTTCTATTTCCTACATGAAGGAAAGACAAATATTATCAGAAACTAGATTGTGCTCCATTTTTGTAAGGTAAAATTCACTCTTGTTGGCCATTGTCCTATAACTTGATCTCTATAGCTCCTGTAATTGCCTATTCTTTCTCGAGAAAACCCAATTTTGCCAAAAATTACATTGAAAGAAATATTCTGGTATGAGAAAAGAAATTATATTTACTACAAAATATTTGTGCCAATGAGACGTAAGTCATTTATAAGGGTTCAAAGCACAACCAGCTTCGACATAGATATATAAGTAATCTATTGGTCTAAAAGGGTTCCCTGCAAAGATGATCCAGGTGATAGGAAAATCTCTTCATCCCCGCCAAGAGAAAAACTGCTGTAAGGGATATATAAGAATCAATGATGTTTTCTTCTCCTCCCCTTGAAACAATCTCATCATCTTCTCTTCTCCTTGCCTGCTTTTCCCCTATAGCCAAAACTGGATCAAGAAGCTGAAGTGGAAGGAAGTGAGTGACCACGAGCTCAGCATCACCCCGAAGAACGCGAGCAAAATCCGTTTTTATAAGGAGGAATACAAGAGGATAAGCTTGTCAAGAAAACTCGTTTGCCGTTCAGGGGGTGGGAAAAATATGAAGGATTTAGACTCGTCATCACCCGTCACCCTTAGCAAAGCCTCTTGGGTTCTTTGGCGGATGGAAAGTCGACGGCTCCACCTAAAAGTTTGATACGGGATTGGAGGGGGAGCGGGGAGACGGCAAGAAGGTGATTTAGAGATTTTTCAATTTGCATGTCTATAAACGTCGTAAAAACCCCCCTGAAACGTGTGTGTGTGTACGTGTTGTGTTGTGGACACGGTCGTAGAACGTTTTCTGCCAGCTGCCAACTTTCTGGCAGGCTAATAGAAGTTAAGTACATGGTTTCTGTTAGCTTCTTAGCCCTCTCCTTCGAGCGTTTGACGGGAAATACCTTGTCTGTCACTCACAACTTGGAAGAACTTTGCCTGCCTTCTTCCAACGTCTCAGGGACGTACCGTATATAGTTAGTTCCCTTGCTTTGGGCGTAGATGTACCTACATACAAGCAAGTGAGAGGTCGGATGTTTGATGGACACGTTGACCCTCCTCTCCAAACCTTCCAATAATAAGCCTCGTTTGGAACTTTGATTCTTTCGATGGTCTTTTCAAAAGGCTGCGATCTCCAAATCCTCTTATACATATAGAATACATTTTTTTTTTCATTTCCTAACCGAAATAAAAACGTTCGCCGCTCTCTCAACGACGGCAACAGAACAACATTCCAGGGTGGTTTTAAAACACCCCAATCTTATCATTAATGGAATTTGTAAAAAAGAACCGGAACATTTGCCGATTTCCCAGACGTTGTTAAAGATGGTAGACAAAAGGGTCGACGTTTAGTTTGAGTGGGCAGTTCCCCAACTTCCAACTGTTGAACTTCTCAACATTCTAATGACAGGTTTTTGACAAGGCCCACCCCAGTGAATTCAGCAAGTTTTTCTCTGGATATTTTTTTCTTTCTTTCCCACTTTCCAAACTTCTAGCTGGATTGTGGGGCTGGTTGTTTCACTCATGGATGGACGGGGTAATCAACGTCTTCTTCAAGTTTTCGGGTAATGTTTTAAGTCTGTCTCTATCGTAGCGGACGCCAGGGTGGAGGAGGGGTGGTCTAGAAGGGAACCGGCACGCGGGACGTAGACTATACATGGGTTTTCGTTCGTTTGGTGGATGTTTAATTTACCTCCCTTGTGCCGAGGATTACTGAAATGACTCTTTTGCGTGCAAAACGGCCTTTGAGGCTCTCGACACATCAAGTCTGATAGAAAAATTGTCGGAAAGCCTCCCTCCGCATCTCTCTCTTTCTCTCTGCCAAGACAACAACAATGTCATCACGCTCTGGCGATCGAAACAAAATCTCCTTTTTAGGCCTGCCCTGGAAGAGATTAAAGCGGCGAAGAAAAAATAAATAAAACTACCGCAAGTGTTGCTTAAAAGACAAGCCCTTTTTGGTACGAACAGAAGCTGTAACTGCCGAAAGCTCCAGCACGTCAAAATCTCGTCAAGCCTTGCAAACATTCATTAAAGTTGGACATCTTCATTTTCGACAAGGAAACGAAAAGAAAAAACTAGAACGCAATCCCTGTCCACCACGAAGGTTATTATGAGGAGTCATATACGTAGAGACCCTAAAGCATGGGCAGTATAAACCAAGGTCCTATATTGAGATAGCTTGGACGGATGTGGTCATAGTAAATGGAATTTTTAATTGAGGGTAAAAAAATCTAGCTAGTGCCCATGCGCTGATTTGATTTATGGTCAATAATGGGCAGGGTACATCGCTGGAGCCCTTAACTATTAATCTTTTTCATCCTCTTCACTCTTGGTTCTATTTTACGAGGCATCGCCTTTCAATGACTCGGTGTCATAAAAACCTGTGATGAAATATCATCGTCCCTTCAGAAAAATGTTCATTTTGAGTTTATTGCGAAAGAATTCTCAGAGGGCAGCACTAACAACCAGATTATAGCCTGGTGCTGGACAAAACTTAAACCTTAACAATAAATGAAAGGACGGGGGAATATGACAAGCAGTTTCAAGTGTTTGTTTCAAGCATAGCTGATGGGTTTGTGGAGAGTTCGCCTTTTTTTCTTTGTTGTGTGTGTGTGTGTGTGCCTACATTTGTCCGAGTGGGGCGTAGGGAGCGTTTTGAAACGACACGACACAAACATACACGACTACTTGTACAGGTTTGTTTGCAAATGAAGGTGTGTTGTCGACAATCACATACTTCAGCGCTACGACGCTCTTCACCCCGCAGTTGCAGCTGCTGCACAACACAGAACAAGGCTATTCTGTCTTACTTCCAACGACGGGATAAGATTCGCTCACTTTATTGTCTCCCCCGACGTTATTCTATACAGAATTTCTCAGACTTTAGTTGCATAATGCTTTAGAACTTTTCGGATACTTCTAACCCTTGACATTTCTTTCAACCGTTAAGAGTTACCAGCTATTTCACTGGAAGGTAAAATCTGTAGTTCTAGAAAGTCCCGTTCTAAAATACGTGTTTGTAACGAAGTTGCATAAAATGTTATACTTCCTTTAATGCCAATACTTTTGTGTGGGCAAACAAGAAAGTCTAAGGTTTCAGTGAGTTGAACGAGTTTCGAAGGATCTAATAGGACGGACGTGATTTCTGCGAGCCCATTAAACATAGTAGTAATCAAAACAATATGCCTATGAAAACAATACATAAGCTATGAAAACTATGGTACTTTTACCGGATTCGCGAACAGTTTTACATCAACGTACAGTAGATTAGCCATTTATCAGTCAACGTAAGAATTCAGAAACAATTCATGAAAATTTCAACGGAAAATTTAACGCAATACGAAGACTGTCACAGTTAACACGTCTACCGGCCATATGTACCGGCCATATAACCTTAAAACCTATTAAATACTTCCAAAATTGCTCTGAAAATTGTACTTTACACCGTAAACGTCGTAATTTTGAAGAAAAGTTGACAGCAATAGGCGCAATCCTACGCTAGTATATTTAACGAAGAAAAGTTAAATATTGAAATTTGAAGAAGTTAGCCACGTAATTTATTTCACCAGTCAAATATAGCATGGGAACTCAAAATGTAACACTTAGCAATACAAAACTTTACGAGTTTCGGGTTCTATTTGACGCTGTGTTCCATTTCGACTCCATTACGCTGCTCAAACGAGCAAGAGTATCAATTCTAATCCTACCAGTAAGAAACATTAAGAGTGGAAACGAGAAGTTCATCCTGTTATCATATATGCAGTAGTTCGCACGTGACGTCACGGTATACTCAGCTCGGCGTTGATATCAACTGGCACAAGACGTGACTTATGCCAAGTGTGGGGAGACTTTCTAATGACATATTAAGAGCAACAACATTGACTGTTTTCGCGAAGATTGCCAATGTCGTGGTGTGTATGTAACACTGATGTGATGTTAGAGCAGCACAAGTCCAGACCCGTTTTGCAATAAATTTGGGCCGCATGACGGATCTAATGATGACAAATCGTGTTTGTCTATAGTAACCTCTTCTCTCGTTCGCTTCGATGGCCATCTCATGAATGTGTAATTGGGCGATTTTTGGACTTGAAGCTTCTCGAGGGTAGGGTTTATCCTTAAAAAAAATCCGATCCCTTCCCGGTAGAAATAAATACATATAGTAATAGCGACGTCCTTGCAATGCTGATAGTTGCATACACGCCTCAAAATGTTGTTGACTCACGCGCGGACATTAAAAAGCCATAAAAGATCCAAAGATTGGACTCCTTTTTAGAATATAGCAAACTCCCCAGGAATCCAAAGAACGAGTTGGAAGATAGAAACCAGCACACCTGTTTTTTACAATCTCCCCAGTTCCTGACGCGTTATTTCTACTTGAGCTAATATATAACTTGAACTGAAAAACTATTTGCCACAAGTAAAAGAATACAATAAGATGTCGGAAATAAAATAAAATAAAAATTTTAAATACACTTTTTCAAAGAAGGCAAAAGAGAATGTGTATTGTCCTGCACAGTCTGAAGTTTCTCTAATCAAGTATATACGTCAGGTTTTTTAACATACATATGCCTAACTCTTCGGATTGTTCTAGTCGAGGGTGTGCAGGCAAGTAAACCGGAATCCATCTTTGTCACTCCTCTGGCGGAGGAGTACAAACGGCGAGGAAAAAAAGACTGGGGGACCTTTAATCCTGTAGGACAGATGAACAAAAGTGTCTGGCAAGAAGCTTTCCAAGCAAACGGCTGTCGCAGCTTCTTCGTTTTAGTTCTCTTGTCTCGGAAATTCATCCCGCAAATGAACGGAAGAAAACGACACAGATTCCTCGACCCTTTTATGCATGAAAGGCAAACAAGAGAGCGAGGACGAGGAAAGAAGCCCTTGACTTAAATTAAGCTTCTCTCAGCCCTCCCCTCTGACTCGGTTTTCCCCGTACACGAAACATACAACAACAGCAGCAGCCAAGGCTTTCCTCGCTCTTCTTCTTTTTTGTCTCACTTAATTCCAGATCATATCCTGTTTCTTCCTTAGAGTCTGTTAATAGTCCACGAATGGAAACAAATGATCCCCACTTGATAGACGCTCTTTTCTTTGTCATTAAAATACTGCTGCCCCTGTTTTATCTCCTCGGGTGTTCTAATAAATAATATTTGTAAAAAATCCACTGATATACTCGCTTTTTGAATGCAAAACTTTAAGCCAGACGCCAAGCATAAACACGAGTTTTTTGTACCTCTTGAGCGAATCAAAACATCCTTTAGTTAAATTGTCAGTTTGAAACAATACTCTTAAAACACCAACAACCAAGACAAGAAAGAAAAGGAAACTTTAAATCACTTTATTCTTTTTTATTTCAACGTTTTTATGCCACTAAGCCAATAACTATTTCACCTTCGAAAAATTAACATTTTTCTAAACCTTAAACAAACAAAATAGCAATGGAATTCCTAATTACTCAAACTTTAAAAAATATAAATAAGTATACATTTTGCCATTCACTTTAATTTACAATAAAAGCGTTTTCAACTGGGAACCCTGGTGCATCACTTTTTGCCCTGAATGCCACAAATTCGCTGTTGCAACACTCAATTCTGTGGCACAACACACAATTTTGAGGGATTCAGTGCAAAAACTGCTGCACCAGGGTTCCCAGTTGAAAACGCTATAAGGGTACAAGCAAAAGTAAACTCAAATGCGAGTGCGACTTCGCCCTTTAGCCTGTTACCGTTTCATTGTTGGCAACAATGAAATGCGTTATTTTACGCGCTATCTGGCGAAGTTGCACTCAGATTGGGCGAGTATCTTCCCCATGTAAACTTTTGCTTGTACACTACCGTATACTGCAAAAAAAATTGCGAGGCCGTTTTTTTATTTTACTTTATTTAGAAATCAGAATGAAACATGTAAAACTACAAACACAAGAACGGTAATTTAAAATTAATTTATTATTGAAACTTGCCAAATGAATTACCAAATAAATAAAAGTACAGAGAAGCTATTGTAAACGACGTGCTTATTAAGAAATTATACATGTATTTTAAAATGATACGACTTTATACAACGTATGCCAAATCTGGGCGGGGCAAAAGTGCATATGGACACGTCTTGCAAGCTTTTGAACCCACCAAGGCTCTCCAAACACACAGTCAAGGAGATTGATCTATACCCTGGAGAAGTCATTAGTTTGAATATAAACCCTTAGACCGCCACATTGTTGCGGACACCCATGTCGCCCTTATAAAGCATAACAGTTTCCACGTCTCACTTCCTAAAATATCTATTATTTTTTCCCTTTTAAGTGCTTCATACGGGAGGTTACAGCCAATTATTTCCACTTGAATTTCCAGATAACGAAATCTCTAAGCAATTTTCTTTCTATCTGTTCGTTCTTTCTTTCTATCTTTCTATCTGTACTAGAGGGCTCCTAGCATTTGTCGATCATACAGTGTGTGTATGTGCCGGGAAACCACTTGGGACAAATCTAAATCTGAATCACATACACACACAGTGGAAGAAGCTGTGCTTTGGCATCCTGCGACATTTCAAACCAGAAAGTGATGGCGGCGGTGAAGAGACAAAAGGAACATACCGAGCACTGCTTGAGGTTAACTTAACCTTCATTTGTGTGAGGGACATTCCGGGATTCCAGCAAACTCCCCGGCCAAATTCCTATTAACCAGGGAAAACAATTCCGGGAGAGCCATAAGAAGAGTTCTTCTCCTTCCATCCCCCAAACACAATCAAAGCCCAGCCAGACCCCCCCCCCCTTGTGATACTACTCTTACACTCGCGGAGTGCGCTCCTGTGTGGGTCCGTCTCTAACTAACACCCTCTCGTCTCTCGTCCCGGATGTCACTAATGGCTACACGTCCTGCATGGCATTAAACCAAGACCACCATCTCTCTTTTTCTCTGGTCGCTTTCCTATAGTCCTAACACTGGCTTCCTCCTCCCCCACCCCTTTTCTCCTCTTCTCTTCACGGCTGCCTCGTCTTGGTCGTTTTAGCTGTCGAAGAGCTGTCGTTCTGTGTCTATGACTCTTTGTAGCCCACAAAAGCAATAGTCGAGCTTGCATTTGTTGTTCCGTTCGTCCGTCCGTCCACGGACCGTCCACCACCCACCCAAAGCCGACGTTCCGTCTGCTGCCGCGGCCTCATAAACTACCCACAGTTAAGGAGCCAAAAGGACCCGCGTAAAGTTCCCCAAAAGAGGGTGGTATATACCACATGATATGTCCAACGCACATCGTCCAAGTAAAAGATCAAGCTCGGCACACAACTGGATCACGCTAATTAGAGGTCTTGCATCGTTTCGTGTCACCGCCATTTTCGTCGCCGTCCATTGCTCTAAGCAACCCATCGTTTCGTTAAGGGGAAGGGACCAGGACAGTCAGGTCGTTAAAAAGCAAAGGGCAGAAGAAGCCGAGTCAAAGGAAACGACAGGGATATCTTCGGCGCTCCTGGGCCCCCAAGAAGAACGAACGCCTGATGTCTTGGCCAGTTACCACTAATTTCCCCTCAATGTGTGTTTGTGCTGCTGATGTGGCTGCGGAGAGGGAAATCTGCGAGGGGACTTAACAAAGACTATAAAGGGACGAGAGATAAAAAGACCTAGACCTATAACGACCACATGGTCAGCCATTCGGGTTGATGAAGCAAATTACAGACCATTTTTTCTTTTACTCTAAAGCGCCTGAAAGGGAAATACTGGTCTCTGGGAAATACACACGAGCCAGAGCCAGATTAAAGAATGAAAGAAAACAAAATTTTGTTGGCAGAGAATAAAAAGAAAAAGAAAAGCACCTACAAAAATAGTTGATTGTCACTTACGGGTTAACCAGAAGGGGCGCTAAGTATCTTAAATCCTTCCATTTGGAATGCCGCGCGCATCTCCCAAGATCTCGAAAGCCCACTTGACTCGCTATTGGGTACAGCCCCTTGTATTTGTGTCAATGAGACTTTGGGATTACTGCTGATGCTCATTCCAATTGTGTAACAATAGAAGCATCGGGAATTAGGGTGACTGCTGCATACGTCTAAGAGCCTTTTCTCTAGCCTTCTTATCTATTCCAACGGGAGTGAGATGGAGAGGCTTTGGCTCCTCTGCTTATATGGAAGAGGCTCCTCCTCATCTCCATATACGCCCATGGAAGGTTAGATCCTGGAAGAACAGAATTTGAGAGGATAAAGCAGAGTTATTAATCACATAATAATACCATAATATTGACCCAAACAGCCAGGCGAAACTTGGTCTGTTTGGTCTGTGTTGTATGCAAACACGCTATGCTGACAATGCCAGATTTCGTTGCCAAAATCCCACACAAATCCCCCCCCCACCCTCGCTGCCACCAACATGGTTCCCCCGTAGGAGGCCAGAGCAGTAAGAAGAGGACGTTAAGAGTGACAGTTGCAAGGGTCGTTTATACCTTTGGCCTGTGTTCTGGCAGCAAGGGCTTTTCGTGTGAGGATTAACCTGTCGACATTTCGCTTTCCACGATTTATTTCCCAGCAATTGGTATACACCCCAACGTAGCTAGCTACCAACTTTCCGTTTTGCGGGGAATTAGTCGTAAATTACAGATATTCACCTCGACATTTGGCCCCTAAGAAACTTTCCTATACATACCAGAGTTTAAAAGTCTCTTACAGGGCAAACGCCATCATAAAAACAAATTTGCCTACAAAAGTAAACGTTTCTTTCGATCATACGCGAAGTAGTCCTTACGCATTAAACTATTAACCTTCGACTGCTTAACTACTGACTTAAACTTAACCTATATACTGGGGCTTAGCTTTCTATGCCACGACAGCATGGGTTAAGGAGAAATACTCTTAATTGAAGATTACTACAAAACTTCTTGACGGTAATGTAGTTAACATTAAGACGAAAGTCAAGACAATTTTCTGTTTTCAATTTTTGTCTCCAGTCATTAAAATAAATCAAATTAATTTTTCCCCTACGCAAAAACAGCCAAATCGCACAACTCTGGAAACTGACATGCCCTAAACATTATTTTACTCTATTTTTTAAGACGAACAGCATGCAAATTGAGTACGCGGATATAATGTTATTGTGTTGGCCGTTTCATGCACAGAAACCATGCGCGTTCTATCAATACACCTTGCAAAACACTGCGCGCCCTTCGCGTTTTTCGTGTCAAAAAGATAGGTTCAACCTGGTTTTCTGACGATACAGATCTATATACGGACACAGGTTAAACCATGGTAACAAAACCCATTTTGCTACAAGGTAACACGTCTGTGACGTAAACCATGGTAGCAAGACCCATTAAGCCACACGGTAACACGCCTGTGACGTCATGCCATGCCATGACGTCACAGACGTGTTGCCAGCTTTGCACCCGGGTCCAAAGCTGTCCAATAACTCGTAAACGGCTCCCAAAGGGCAAAATATGGAACACATTTTTTTACTGTTAGAGTGATTCTAATCCTTTTCTCAGCAATGGAGTCTTGGACGACTATTTGCCTTTTAACTCTCACTTTATGTTGGATTTTGTTTAATTCGGTGACCTCCGAGGCGTCTTAAAGCTGCCTTCTGTCTGTCCTAGATTCCCCCTAACTGATTTTCACTTTCTTTACCGTTGCGTAAGTTGGAACCACGGCTTTGCGTGACTCTTAAAAGTGTATGAATAATGAGCTTCCACCTTTTGGTAACTCCTGATGCTGATCGCAAGCGTTCAAATTCAGGTCAGTACGCTAAAAAGGAACCACACCTTTTAAGAGCCCGAAATTCCAGGCAGTTTGCGTTCTCACTTCGTGTTATCCGATTTATGCAAGGTCTTGATCTTGATTTCATTTGCATACGTGAATCGTGGAGATCTGGATGGGGCTGGGATGAAAGGGAAAGTTACTTCGATGGCTTGCCAGCTCGCGCTCTTTTAGATTGCCCTCATTTCCTTTTTTATTATTTAATTGCCTTAGCATAAGAACACGAAACAAAATTTCCCTTAACCTAATAATATAACACCATAAAAACGGAGAAAGGATTCATTTTTGACTTGCTATAAGCCTTGAACCCAAACCTACAGGTCCTGGCGGAAAGTTCCTTGTAAATCCTCCCTGTGGGGGTTATAGAGGGCGGAGTTGGAAGACGGATCGCTGTTCACAAAACCCCGAAGTCCGACGAAACGTAAAAGAATATAAGGGAGAAAAACCTTCCGGGACGAATGTTGCATGAAGTGACATGTTACCGACGACTAACCTGATTATGTTGCCCACTTCATCAACACCTGTCACCATCCATTCTATGTATGGGAGAGCTAGGGCTTTCCAACTTTGCGTTGTTAGGGATTGGGGGGGGTATAAGAAAAACACATGGCTGCCTTCGCATGTTCCTGTTGAGAAATCTGCCGGCAGTTCGTGACACCTCGGCCCCAAAATGTCGCCTCCACCGTCAATTTTTGGGGGGATAGTTTCTGATATTGTTTTGGTTCAATTCTAGGTACATGTTCTTTGGGGAAGCACCTTGTTTCCTGTTTTTTCCTTATATAGTCAAAAGTAAAAGGGACATAAACATTTTGGGTTCCTTAAAAGTCAGTTTTGGGAAAAAGGAAACGACCACGACTTTTCAAAATGGGCAATTTTTATTGTGTGGGTTAGAAATGGGACGTTTTCCCACCAGCTAAGAGAACCGCTTCCCCGCCGCTGAAGCCGTTTTACTACCTAAGTTTGTGTGCACAAACCAAGGGTAGCCACCACAGCGATTAGTCAAGCATTCTTAACCCCCTGCCTGCACCAGGCCATTCAATGCCCATAGAGTTCATCCGCGACCGTCTCCATTTGGCCATCGATCCCCCCAATTCGAACAAGAATTCCTCCATCGTCCCTGACAAACGCATGAAATCCTAGTGGGCCCAAAACGCGAGAAACGGACTTGTAAAAGAGCGAAAAGTGCTAAAACCACTATTTCAACCTAAAAAAACGCAATTTCTTCCTTATTTATGGTCAAAATGTTTCCTTTCAGAAAACGCATACTAAGTTTAGTCATGGTTGAGATGTGTTTGGATGTTTGACAACTCGCCATCCCGTTCAAGGTATATGGCTTTGTTTCTACAAAGTAGAGATGGCAAATGCAGCGAAAATAAAGCAAATTTTCCCAAAAATAATGATAATTGGAAATGAAAAGATGAAACAAACCCAAGAAACATGCTCAACTCGGCAACAATGACTTTTATAGAAGAACTACACTATAGGACTTTTCTTATAGTTCCGTATACAACTATTTGTAAAGTGCAACTGGAGATCGCAACAATACTTGATCAGCAAACAGAAATTGGGTTTCCGTTCCGTTTCTCAGTGGACGGGGAGGGGGTTTACCAGAGACCCATTTTGAATCCCTTCAATTGCACATTTGTCGTTTTCTAAGGGTACTCGTGAAAGACATCACGACTATAACAACCAGGTGTCTTCCTATTGAAGAAATAGAATATAAAAGTCCCAGAGCCCCCCCCCACACTCGAGAAACCAAGAAGCCACCCAGGCACACCACATGGAGCACCAGGTCGCCCGTCTTTTATTGTTAAAAACGAGGTTAGGTGGTTGAAGATCTGGCGAACCGCAACGTTCATGAATATAAAACCCCCGAAAAGCCCGGATCTCATCCATCTTTTGGCAAAAGGGTATAGAACGCAATACAAGCCGCCAGCAATACCAAGTCTTTTCCATTGAGCTCGCTTATAAAAGCGTTTTAGTTATTGTGACACCTGGGTCACAATAACCTTAGCTTTTGGCTTTCCCTACCAGCTTTTCTATTCTGTCAAAGGTGTTAGGCTACACAACTACAGAACACGGTCCCATAAGGAACCGGCTTTTAAGCTTCTCCCTCTCACAAATGCAAGAAGGACTCCCCCCTATCCTGCCGTTTTATTTCGACTTGGGGAGTATGAGCTCCTGCCTTTTCCCAGTCGCGATGGTTTTTCCGTTTCAAAAGAACTTCCCAAAACCTCAACTCCATATCGTTCCTTACAATTCTAATCCGCTACTATGCGAGATACAGACCTACCGCGTGGAGGCTGAAGGTGGCTGCTGTTGTCAAAAGATACGACATTTCGGGCTCCTACCTGAACCTTCTTGGCCCGAACTTGTGCAGTTACTTCACCCCGAGCTGGCACTACCCACCTGCTCCCATCACGCTAACCAGACCCCCTCAACTTACCTAATGTAATTTAACACCAACCCTCGCTCCATCATCTGCGTCCGAGCGTCGACTCTTATCCTCATCTTTTTTTCCCGATCACCTCAAAAATTTGAATGGCCTGTTTCCCCATCTCCTGTTTTATACCTTATACAATTCCCGCACGCCCCTCCACTTAATGCAGATATAAAAACCCCAGGCCTCGGCTGACATGACATGACGCCAATTCCGCCCCACCAATTTCAACATGCATGCCAATTAACACCTGGTTCTACGCTGCTTTGACGTGGTGTGTCGTCGATATTGCAGCAGCGTGTCAAGATCGGCCTTAATTTGCATTTCCGGTTTTCCAATGCGCATATAATGGGGCTTAATCTCAGGACAGGGCATTTAGAGCACGTTTCCTGTTATCGCGCGCATTATTTATAAAAGTTACACATACAATGGACCAGCGATAGGAAGTTGGTCTTTGGGGTTTTCCCATGGTGCTGGTTTTGTCGTCTTAATTGCGCTTTATTTCACTTAATGATGCTGTTCGGTTATTTCGAGTGCCTTGCAAAAAAAAACTTTATTTAAAAAATAATCTAATTCTAACGTCGTTTACCGTACTGTATCGGTAATAAAACAAATTTGAACAACGGTTGGCCTTCAAATTCTGTTTCTATATTCTAATTTACAGTTTGGTCCAATTTTTTTTTTTTTTAAATACATTTCTTCCTGACTATAAAGGTACCAGGTACTCGGTACGGGGGAGTGACTATCTTTCTGTTCAGTCAACTTAATAGTATTTATAGGAAAAAAGAAAACTTATATTTGTTGTCTATTAACTTCCCTAAAGCCCAATGTCTTCCTAAGAAGAAAAAGAGCTTACACTTTTATTTACCCTGGGGCCTTTTTATCCTTCTGCTAATGAGGAGATGTCAGCTGCACAGCTTCGTTCGTATGCCAAGCGGATCGATCTTAAACACTATTCAACCCAATCTAACAAGAAACTCTGCTATTCCCTGTTAGTTAAAAAAACCAAAAATCAACCACCGAAAAACTTCAGTCTATACGGCCAACACCACATTCGGCTATAGCATCAAGTTTAGAAGCAGCCTTTATTCTATGGCATAACGAGATCCATATTTTTTTCTTAAAAGTTTACAGTGTTAAGCAGGAACTGCCGCTTGAAGAGCGCTTATATCGGTGTTCTAGACCAAGGCTGTAAGAAGTTAAGCTCGCAAATTGGCCACGTGGTCCGACAACAAGCTCCACCTTTGCAAACGTTTCCGAAAAACTCGAACTTGCCAGCTCTTTTGTCTCCAGACCAAAAAAAAAAATAGAAAAAAATACAACCAATATCAAAAATACGCATGGCTTCTTTGTGTGTAACTCCCATATAAACTTGTACGCCTTCGACGGGCGCGTTTAATCCTTAATCAGATTGACCTTCCTAGTGATCTGTCTCGTATCCACTGAAACACAAATCCAATTTTTAGTACCTACTAATACGCCATCATAGCTACCCCCCCCCAAAAAAAAGTAAAAAATAATAAGTAAAATAAAAATAATAACAAGTAATAATAATAAAAATAATAACAAGTAAAAAATAATAAAAACGCAAGTCTGGTGTTTTCCATTAATTCAAAAGTGAGTTTATATATATACACCAGTATGTACACAATCAAGCCGCTTCGAAATAATGACTAGGCCCCGCCCCTGCATTTTCCGTAATGTACAAAATCAATTATTTTCTCGCACATCACTTGCATAGTTGACAGAAAAAACCGTTCCTGATTCACTTATTGGCACGGCTAACCAAGAACTAAACCAAACAATAATAAAAACTCATGCTATGCTTTTTTAAGATGTACACGTATTTATATTGCTATCACAGTTAATCGCTTCCACTCAAAAGTTTTATTATTTTTTAAGCAAAAATTAGCTTCCTCTGTTTGCAATTTCTTCTTTTTTTTTCCTCATGCTTGGCTAAAATGGGACGGGTCCGGCTTAACTGTCAATGTCGTTAACATTTTTCTCCTTCCTTTTCCATGGGCTTTGGCTCGCTTAGACGCAGCCCTTTTTTTCTTTTAAACTAGGAAGGTCGGGTGCTGGTGATGACGTTTGTCCCGAGACAAAAACACATGGCTCGGGTTCACCGCAATGTTTGGCATCGGATTGGGATAACCGTAAGAGTAGCCAACCCCAACCTCTGGCCCCGCTTGATTCTCCCCGCGACCCCGATGCAGCGACAACCCCCCATCCCCCGCTGCGGATCGATAAGCGGCTGGCAGGGGCTGAATTCGCTGAGAGGAATTCTGAAGAGGCGTAGTGGAACTGTGACTGTTACTTCGGTTATAGATATCTTCCACGGGTTCCAAGCTGGAGTAAATGGGCTCAGGCGAGTCGACGGTCATGTACGAATGCTCCAAACGAGAATAATTAGTGCGGGAACACGCCGAGGAATTATAATTATCTTCGGCTGGAGCGGGTGAAGTCACACACGTGTGACTGGTGGGAATACCCAGGGCGTAATTGGTAGGCGTGTGGGTATAGCGGCGAGCAGAGGGGAACGAGTGCAGTTCCGGGGCGCTGGGCTCTTGCGGCTGAATGTGCGGTTTGGATTCGGTCGCGGTGCAGTCTGCGGGTTGGTACCAGAGATGCCCGGCGTGAATGTTCTGGAGGTAATGCTTGGAAGAAGGGTCAGGTAAGGCGAACCGCAGTTTGGACCAGAACCCGCGGTCTCCCCACTTGGTGAGCGGCGCCGTTTGAGTCAAGAGCCGTAAGTCGGCGTCAAGTTCCGTTTCCATGGGGTGACTGAGGAAGACGAGGACCAGCAACGGGTGCCGTTTATTCCGTAAGGCGCTGGTCAGCGCATTACGAACTTCAGGGCGGGTCCATTCCGCTTCGAGGAAGGACTGAGACACGACCAACACGATTCTTTTCGACACGGCTAAGCCGAACCGAAGCGGGTCTTCATGGTTGGGCAGCAAGTTGGCGAGATCGCGGTGCTGCAGACACAAGTGATAGGAGGGGCTCCCATGCTCTAATTCTGCCGCCAGAACTTGGGTCACAAACTGTTCGTCTTTCAGACTGTAACTGATGTAGGCGTCGAAAAGTTGATCGCTTTCTTCCGCGGCGGGGTCACGAGGCGCCTTTTGGCAGAGTCGAATGCCGTAGCGCGTAAACACCCAGAGCTTGATGGTTTCGCGGTAAATGAAGCCGCATACTAAGGTGATGACGACCAGCAAGCACATCAACATGGTAGCGATCATGACAGGTAAATACTCGGCCGGCAGCACCACGGGACGGCGGTGCATGTGAAGGGCACTGTCGCACGTAGCATTAAAGTCGGAGTAATTCCAGTACAAAACCACCTCGGGGGCATGGGGACTCTCCCCCGCCACGCAACTCAAGACATCCGCGTCGGCCAAAGCGTCCGATTGTGCGGCCCACAACTGCAGTTCGACCAAGAATCTGCAGTCGCATGACCAAGGATTCCTCGCCAAGGAGACTTCCGTCAAGTGGGAATTCCCGGCTAATCGCCATACCGCAAAACTGTTTACCAGCGCGTTCCCATCTAGACGGAGCACCCGCAGCTCCCGCAAGCCTGCAAAGGCCAGCTCAGCGACATAAGTCAATCGATTATTCTGCAAGTAGAGTTCGCGTAACTGCTCCAAGGGTTCCATTTCCGAGCCGCGGATTTCCGTCAGTAAGTTATCCTCCAAATGGAGGGCCGTCAAGGCGCCCAGGCCGTGGAAGGTTCGGTTGCGCAGACTCGTGACAGCAGAGGCATTGAGATACAAAACGCGTAAGTTTTTCCGCCCGATCAGCACGTGACTGCCCAATTCCCCCAGCACATTACCGTCCAGGTACAATTCAGTCGCGTCCATGGGAATCCCTCCGGGAAATTCCACCATGTCTTGTGCCGCACAATTCACGATGTTCGCTGACCAGGTCGGGTCGTGATAGCAATGGCAACCCTGGGGGCAAGTCATCTCGCAATCGCAGGCATCAAAATCGCAACAATGACAGAGGGCAAAGCAGTGTGTCTCGTACTCACACAAAAACTGGTCTTGCGATACATCCACCATCGGGACCACGTTCTGGACCAGCGCCGTCCCGTTACGGGACGACTCGGCGGAATGGGGGGCAAAGGACCGGCTGAAGGGCAGCGTGCAAAACATATCGGCCGGATCGGCCAGCCGGGGCTGTTGTCGCGAGCGTCCTGCCGGTTGAATCAAAGGGGGCAGCCACTCCAAGCCGCAATCGCAGACCCAGGGATTGTCGCCCAAGGAAAACTCGGGCAAATCGCGATGGCTGTCGACGGGACTCAGCCACAAAGCGGCTGGCTCCAACTGAGCGAGGCGATTGGCATTCAGGTCCACTCGATTGATGTTGCCCGCTTTTAGAAACGTATTGGGAGCTATTTCTTCGACCAAATTGTTGTTGAGGAGCAGTTCTTCGATGCCTTGGGGGATATTTTCGGGCTGGAGTCTGGCGATGCGGTTAAAGCTGGCGTCCAAGGCGCGTAAGCGTAACTGGGCTTCGATCTGAAAGTAGTTGCCCAAATCCGTCACTTGGTTGCCGTGGATGTCGAGCCATTCGAGTTGGAGGGGCAAAAACGAGTAATCAAAGAGGGCGATGCGATTGGAAGATACATTGAGCCAGCGGAGGCTATTGAGGGGGTTGAACAGTCCGTTCATGTCCACCAGTCGGTTGCCATCCAAGCGGAGCACTTGTAGCCTTTGACACGAGTCAAAGACATTCGCTTCCAGACCTTCGAGTCCATTATTCGCCACGCTGAGTGAGACGAGGTTCGTCAATGGGGCCAGGGCATCTCTATGGATCGTACTCACGCTATTTTGAGACACATCCAAGTGATAGAGTTGTTCCACTCCGACAAAGGAATCGTTGGCTAACTGCAGGATTCGGTTGCCGGCCACATCCAACGACCTTAGCAAGGCTAAATGGGAGAGCGCTTTGGGAACGCGAGTCAAATGGTTCCGGGCCAGAGCCACGTCCCTCAACCCGGAACAGTTTTTAAAGGCATCGGGGTGCAAATGAGTGATGGCGTTGTCGCTGAGCGACAAAGACGACAGAACAAAAAGGCCGCCCAAAAGTCGATCGCCGATTATGCTCAGGCGATTATGAGCGAGGACCAGCGTATGCAAATTAAAGAGGGGCACAAATGTTTCCGCATCAATGGTGTCGATGAGATTGTGCTCCAAGCGCAGGACTTGCAAGCTGGCAAGATCCTTAAACACGGCGCCATCCAAGCGCGACAAACTGTTATGGGCCAGATTGAGGACCACCAAGCGCACCAAACCGGGAAACGAATCCCGATGCACGGTCGACGACGCCAGAGCGTTGTTGGACAAGTCGAGCACTTGCAATTGCAAGAGACCGTCAAATAATCCGGGCGGCAGAACGTTGAGAGAATTATTTCGCAGATCCAGCTCCCGAATCTCTGGCGTGTCCCGGAACAACTCAGGCGGCAGTACCGACAGACTATTACTGGACAAGTTGAGGACCCGCAAAGATTCCAGGTTGTACAACGCTTGATCCGCGACCGTCTGGAGCCCGTTATGTTGCAAATACAATCCTTGCAAGCGGCGTAAGCCACTCAGGACATGGGGGGTTAAGCTGGCCAAATCGTTCCAAGCCAAATCCAAGACGGTGAGTTCGGGCAAGCATTCCTGGGCCGCGCTGAGGCCTAAGACTTCCAGGGTCTGTAATCGGTTGGTGGACAGGTTCAAGTGCGTTAAGCTCGGCAACGGGCAGAAAAGCCGGTCCGGCGTCGTTAGTAAGCTGTTATCGGACAGGTCCAGGATTCGCAACTCTTTTAAGCTCACAAAGGATTCCGGGCTCATGGACAGGGCCATGGCTGGCCAGTTCGTATTTTGGGTGCGAATGGACAACTGGCGGAGTTCGGGGAAGCCAGCGAAGGCTCTCGGAGGCAGGTCGCGGATTTTGCAAGCCACGATCCCAAATTGGCGCAACCGGGGCACGAGGTGATGGAGACTCGAGGACTGGAAACCGCTCTCGAAGAAAAGGACGTCGGAACACTCCACGGTGAGACTGGTGGTGCGTTCTAACCGCGCGTTACTCAGCCCGGCAGATCGAACGTCGTCATCGGCTTGTTGTAAGGTCCGTGACCGGCAGGTCAAGCGGCCTTCACCGCCGTCATAGGTTTCTACGAAACTGGAGCTCGGGTTGTTCGCAGGCAAATGGTTACTCCATTGACAAATGGAAGTCGTGGCCGCCATGGATGCGACAGATCCCACACTCAGCGCGACGAGCAGAATCTCACCCAGTATGGCACGCATTGTTGGAGAAAGAAACCGTCTTATTTCTTTTTCAGCTCTTCTCACGAATTTAAACTCCGGAGGTCGTCGTGTTACCTTGTTAACTTAAACAAATTCCGACCACGTCCCAAGGTTTTTTCTTTCGTTTCTATCGTTTTGTTTCTTCACTTTGGCAAAGTTTTTCACCCTTGCATTGTTATCAAGTTTCCCAAACGATTCAACGGTTCCCATTCAAATGGCACCAACGAAAGGGGTTTAATTTACCCAACAATGCTCTGTTGATACTGTCCGACATCACTCGAATTTGTCAAATTAAACCACCCTAGAAATGGTCCGTTCCCAAGGTTTTTTTTCTCGCACAGTTCCCAAGTCCAAACGTCACGAAATTACTATCAAAACAAACGGTCTTTCAAGAGGTAAAAAGCAAAAACTCACAGCTCAACCAAAAAAATCGCTACTGCTTTACTCCACAACGTCTGGAACAGAACTGAAGCTCCACGGCTGTCAGTGGACTGGTAAACCCTGGGCGCTCCCGAGCTTTCCGTGTCCAGCAGACAGCAAGAATGTATGGCCCTCTCCGGCATCGCAGCGCCTCTGGCGACTCCTACGCATGACTAAAACCACGTCTAGTTGCTCCTGGTCCCTGTCTCCATAGGACGTCCTTCCATAAGCCAACCCCAACATGGATTATTATTCGAACACGGGAGACGCTACGAAGCGTAGATCCAAATCAGTTTTTCTATTTACTTATTTTTGTTGCTGAACTTGAATAATTTATTTCTTACTACGGAGCTACCAGAAATGATTCGCCTTATTTTAATACCAGTTACAATTAGTTGTTTGTTTTTCTTTCTTGTCCGTCAAGTTTTTGCTAGCTCAGCTAAAGGCCAGTGTAAAGAACAATTGGGTGGATGAAAAAAAGATCTGCAGAGTATATGTCAATCCCATGTTTGCGTGTGCATGAGCTATAAAAGCTCTCGATTGCCAGAGTCAAGCCCAGGGAAATGAGAACTGCCCTTATGGCTATAATCCGCCAAAGCATGATAAGACTATAATATCGTCTAGCATTATACCTTCCTGTTTATGCCAACCTTTTTTTCTCATAGAAGGGTAATAAACCCCTCGAGGTCTTTATACCTCTTATGATTGCCCTTACTTCTTCTTCTTATATTTCTTTTTTACCTTTAATTTTTTATAAACCAAGATGGTATTGTTTTAATAAAAAGCCCAAAAAACAAAATCACGACAAAACCTTCTGGTTCAGCCTACTATACTTGAATGAGTTTTACCTTATTTTTTTATTACATTTTTTTCCCTTTTGGGGGGGTAGGAGGTCTGTTTGAGGTAGCAAAAAGTGTCATTAATGGATGGACTTTGTAATTAAAGGCACACGGATGGATGGTAGCCAGGCGCCAAATTAATCAAGACAAACCTTCTTTTAGCTTGCTCTTCCACCTTTTTACCTCCCACTGCTTTCCTTGATTTTTTTTTTTGAAAAACAAGAACGGAATTCTATACCGGGAGAGAAAGAGAGCGAAGCAGGAAAAATGAGAACGTGTCTCATCTGCCTAGATGCATAAAAAGCACATTATTTTCTCCTGCCAACCTCCTAACTTCTCCCATTTGCGCTCGTTTTATGCGTCTCACATTTGTCTTATTGACTTGGTGAGGACCTCTAAAAATCAGACTTTAACCTCTCTCCCCAGCGTCCCTGTCTCCTGTTCTATGCCATTCCGCTCTACACATCACCCATACACGTATACACACAGACCAAGCTAAAATTCATCCTGCAAGACAGGCAATTTATGAGAGACTCCAAAATCGCCTACTTGGCATTTCTCTCATTTCCGTCTCGGCCCGAAACCTGAGCCAGTATGTAAAGTATATTGACATCCCGAAGAAATTTGAATTTAGGGAAAGTAAAAGAAGAAAAACGACCAAATCTCCGCAGTAAAACGGAGTAGGTTATATGGGTTATCGTCTCAACGTGTTTTCGGAGTCTGGAATTCCATCACAGACTTTGCTAATTACAACTCTAATGAACGACTGTGGATTTGTAGCATTTAATTAAGATTTGGTAGATGTTAAGTGTTGAATGGAACTTTTAGTCTTATTAGTTCTTAAACGTGTCCTTTACAGTGAGTGGTCTTTTGATTGTTATGACGTGAACGATAAACTTTTGCTTACAATTTCTTTGAATACTCACTCACACGAGTGAATCGTACGCAAACTTTTCGGTCATGACGTCACGAACGTGTCATACTATGGGTTTAATCCCTTGTTACCGTGGTTACTATTTACTTGCCTGCTTAAAACAGTAAACAAAGGTGTCGGGTATCACCAGTATACGTCTGCCACGTTAAAAAAGTCCCAGGATCTTCTTTCGCGGAATTTCTTCCTCTTCTAGTTTAATTAAATGCTTTATGCATGAATCGAAAACAGATACAACTGATACTTGTTGTTTTGTTCTCCTTTTAAGATTTGTGGTGACTTTTGCCCTTTAAGAGTTTATTTAAAGAGTGTTTATTAAACTTTTTAGTCATGACGTCACGGACGTGTCACGCTATGGCTTTCAGCGCTTGTTACCATGGTTACTATTTACAATGAGTTGCCTCTTGTCTGTTATGAGAATTATGATCTTTTGCTACCAATTTCTTTCTGCTTAGTATCCACACTCACACGTATCAATACTACGCACACTTCTCAGTCATGACGTCACTGAAGTGTCACGCTATGGCTTTCAGCGCTTGTTACCATGGTTACTATTAACTGGCATGCTTAAAACTGCAAGCAAAGCTCTCGGGTATCATCAATATACGTCTGTCACACTAAAAAAGCCCCATGAGCCTCTTTCTGGAAAATTTCTTCCTCTAATAATTTAATTAAATACTTTGCACAGGAAAAAAAAATATACAACCAAATAATTCTTGTGTTGCTCTCCTTTCAAGACATCTGTGTTTCTTTTTTTGGTGCCAATGGCCCTTTAATCGTTTTTCTACAGAGTTTTTAGCAAAAACAACAACAACAACCAGGTGATGTTCTGACATAAAGAACGTTTGGTTTACATCCAACGACTTTCCAAGTGTAACGTCATCTCGCCTCGAACTGCGAGTTCCTAACGCACTAACGCACATTTGGTTCTCTAATATCACGTACGTGGCCATTCCAGGCCGCGTAGTAGCATACGACGACGTTACACACAGCCAAATGCGATTACCTTCGACGGTTCCAGACTACCAAACCCGACAAATTTCACGTCCAAGACATATAACCAAATCAGATTTCAGTAAAGTTCCCCAAAGCTCGACCGTCATCCTAACACACGTTTCGCCAGCTTTATAGTCCTGATAACAATATACAGTCCAAAGTTAGGAATCCCATGCAGAAGATTTTCATCATGGTCAAGTCACGTGGAAAAACAAAAGAGGGGGATATACGAGAAGCTGCTTGGCCGTATAGAAGAATACTACATACTCCCCCCCCCCAACGCTTTTTTCTACTCCCAAACGAGGGATGCTGTCGCCTGATTGTCTTCCACCCCCACCCACACCCGCTGTTCACCCTCACTCCCCCATTTCGAAAATCTCTACACTCGGCACCCTGTTGGTATCCTTCATCCTTTAATGTTGGCTGCCATGTCAGTCTCCTGTTTCGCAGTAATGACAAATTGCATCACTCTTAGCTTTGATGAAAAGAGATGGCTCAGGTTCAACCATGTGGACAAAACCTCCTTCTACATAGCACCCCTTGTAAATGATCAACATTATGACGGGACTCTTTCACTAGCTCTTCTCCAGTTTTCGCGAATCCCGACTTTAATTTTGCTTTCTCGCCCCAGCAACAAGAATAATAACAGAGACCGAAAAAAAGCTAATCGCCATTTCTAATCATCCGACAGACACCCTCTGGCACCAAAACTGTTCCATAAGGTCATAAGAACGTAAGTATAAATTGGTTGTCATCGTAAACTGAAACCCAACATAGGAAAACCCAAGGATGAAACTATGATATACAAGACAATGTTTCCTTACTGCAAATAAGACAGCATCAGCAGAAAGGATTGCAGATTTCCCCAGGCCAGCGCAACATCATTCTCGATACACAAAAGTATTCGAAAAAGAAAAAAGAAAAAAAGAGAGAAAATAAAAGATCAAAATAGGAAACAGAGGAAAAACTTTCTCTGATAACCAAAGGAACTTCAACTCCAAAAATGGCAAAAAAAAGATTTTTTCTTGGAGAAGGAAAAGGAAACTGCTTTTGGAAACAAGATTTGTCCATTATGGGACCCCACACGGGATGAAACGGGCGAAAAGAGGCTAGATCTTGGCAAGATCGTATACACTTTGGTATTTCTGGGGAGGAGGATTTCAGCTTTGCATGATGGTTCAATGGTGACAGGCACCGGGGCTCCTAACATTAGGGGGGCGACCAGGCCAGTCATCTCCTTATATTAACATCGCATGTGGTGCGATACATGCAACGAAAGCCCAAGCAGTTCGAGTTGTGCAGTTCGTGACTTCCACTTTGGTGCAAAACCCTGCTCGTTTTTCGGACATCATGAAATGGTTAGGAGGTTCTATCTAACCAAACACTGCGACATTTGAAACACTGCGACATTTGACTATTATGACTGCGTCATAAACGGTCCCCTTTTACAACTCGCACCTTCTTTCCTTTCTTGTCATTCGCAGTTCATCTTTTGGTCACATTTAGTTTCCTATCCCGACCTAAATTAAAAAGCTAACCGACGTATTTACCAAAATGACAAACGGGGTATCGTACCGTACCATTACTCCGGGGCTGCCTACCAATAGCAACGATGACGCAATAATGAATAATCAAATGGAACCGAGCGAATGTTGATCGTACCCAGGACTCCGGTTAAGTAGGATTGGAATGACTTATCTGGCATTATCTTGAAGATACGTTTTTAAATAAAAATTAAGGATTATTTATTTACATACAAGACATTTCGCTGGAAAATTTCTGGAAAACCTCTATAGCTTTATGGTATAGAGCTCTATAGCATTATACACTTCTTACAGTTTAATTGACTATTTGACCAACAAATAATTAATTTTAAGAAAGATAGGTCCCTGACAGTGAGAGGGTATACTTAAAGTGATATTTGGCAGACCCAAGCAGTGCAGTGCAAAAAGAAAAAATGCAATTGCAAGTTTCGAAATAATTCCGTTTCCTGGTTTACCCTCCTTTTGGGATCCTACTCTGGAATTAGAATTATCCTACATGCTAGAGAATCTTAAGCCAATCAGGAAATAAATCCCTGAAGACTAATATCGCACTAAATAACCCCCCCCCCAAAAAAAATAAAAAAATAATAATACTTGATGAATGAACAAAATTACAAAAAATGAAGCCAGATGTCGCTGTAATTGTTTTAGTTCCCATATACTCTGAATTTAGCACACGCAGCTTTGTATTAAAATTCAATTCAATTAAAACATTCAACAAATTCGAAATTATTGCGACAAACGTACACCATAGGAAATTCTATAATTTCCAAATTTCAATTGACTGCACGAAAAAAAATATCTCAAAATGTATTGCTTATAATTCTTTGTAGAAAATGTAGACATTACAATTATTGCTTCAATATCGGATAAAAAAAACCCATTACCTATGAATGTATCTTAGCCGAATCTTTACGGCAAATGAAATCGTTCCTTGAATCGACTTCGGGGGTCTTTTTTATCCTTTTCTGCTAAGCCAGAGTGTTTCCCCTCCTTTCGTTTCCTCTCGTTCGAAAGAAATGACATACCCGCAGAAAAAGGTCTCGTCTGGTTCGCTATTTTTTCCTGTCCCAATGAAAACGGGGGGAAAAAGTGAAGCGAGCGAGCTTCTCGTTCCTCTACTTCTGCTCTCTAAATGGAATAGGCTGTCATAAAGCTTTTATGTGTGACGAGGATCCCAGCTAAGGGCCCCCAACTGCAGTCCAAATACGATGGAAACAAGCCGTATCCGAAACTGCGTGGACCGCGCTCAAGGTTTGGCGGGAAAATGATGACCGCCATCTTGAACGAAGCCATGTGTTCAGGGTGACATACAAGTTCCGGCTTATGTTCCAGGATCCCAACAACTGCAACCTTTTCCTCATTTGCTGGCCTTCCCCCCACCATCTTCTGAAATTTCTTCGGAAAGTCACAAGAAACGCAATGTCTCCCCTTGAAAAACAGGGCGGGTGACAATACCCGACAAAAGTCGGTCAAGTTTGCAGTTGGGGAAAGGAATCTCGGAAGTCCACGGCTAAACAAAGCAACGGACCCTAAAACTTGATGGACTCTACCGAGTCTAGTATATTCCCGAATCATTGGCTCCCCGAGCAGAGCAGAGCGCCTTCTGGGGGTCTCCCTGGGCAGCTTCCGGATCGGATGGGATCTAAGCTTGGGAGACGCTATACCAGCATCGCCACATCCCGAAATGATCTCGTTAACTTGATACCGTAGATACGTTTTCTTCTGAAAGAGCAACAGATTTGGCGCCGAGTCGGAGCTAACCCAAGGCAAGCTGCAACCGCCATCCAATCAACTGACAAAGATCGCGTCCAAATCCCCCTGCCAACATCTTCTTTTCTGTCTTCGTTTTTTTCCTCTCTTCTCTTTTTCGCTTTGGTCTTGGATCTTCGACTCCTCACTTTGATTCTCCCCTCCCACCCCCACCTTTAGCTTCGTCATGAAGCTCGTTTTCTCCAGCAGAGAGGGGGATAACTATACTCTTCAAACTTTATGGATGACAAGGAGTTACCCTCTCCTTTTTCCCTTGATAGCCTTCTCCCTTAACATCACACCGCCCTCTCCTCGGGATGGGAATCATGCAATTCTGTAGGCTTAGCGGTTTGTATGTGGGGGTGAAGCCAGGCGAATGATTCTTGATAAGAGCTTTCGCTTTTCCAAGCCCGTTTCTGGCTTCTTGGAAATTATAATACACACCAGCTTTTCCCTTCTTTTTTTCCTAACTCCCATTCGCGGCACAACACCGGCCTTGTGTAGCGGAGTCCTGTACAGTTATTCTGGTAGACAGGAATGACGTGTTATGTTTGGTTACGGTAGGTTACAGGACAGAAGATCCTGGGAGCAATAGAAGCTTATCTGCGGGGAGTAAATGAGAAAAAGTTGTGACGTCTCAAAAGTCCCGAGGAGCAAAACGGGGAATTAACCAAACGTTTGCTGGCAACGTGATAAGCGTTTTAGCGAAAGGAAGAAGAATAAAGGGAAACTAAAAATAAGAGGAAAAAGGCGCTAAGATTTTTTTCTCCCCAAGTCCTGAGGATGAAAAGCTTGTTACAATTCCGAAATTAATGACTTGGATTTTGGTGCAAAGAACGAGACAAGTTTATTTCTTTCACTGAAGCCACACCATCAAGAATCCCTAACATGTAGTCTCTTAACTTTCTGTAACCGCCTGCCCGAACTTTTCCAGTCGACTTCCCATTCAAAGACTTATCCACCAGGGAATTTGCACCTGACGAGCTCTATTTGTCTCCTCATATATACCAGAACATGCTGCTCCCTCTATTTTTCCCTTTTTCCCAGGCGCACTCACATGAACGTCGATCTTGTAGAGCCGACTTGTGTACTGATTTCGTCTTGGGGTATTTTAGCTCCAACTGAGAGAATTCCCGTTTTCTTCGAGTTGAATGGGATACCAAATCACTGGAGCCTTTTGAGCCTGTATGAATGCATTTTATGTAATGACGATTGATCTGCAACGATCTTTCCAGGCCACGAGCCCAGCTCACGCCTTAAATTCACAAGAAAAAAAATCACTGGAGCAGCAACGTTCTTCTCAAATCAACGCAATTTCTCTAAAAGACACCCATGCTTCCGGATTGTTAGATTTAAATTTAATTTAATGCTTCAAACTGTACTGAAAAGAATAACACATAGTACCCGGTACTTGCTTGCGCTCATTGTATGCCATTACTTGTAAATTGCAACAAAAGTACAAGTGTAATGGTAATAGTAATACCATACAAACACTCAGTTTGTGGTACTTCATTACTGGAAATTTGAAAAAATTGCAAATAAAGTATTGTAAACAGCGTGATTATTTGGAAATTTTACCAAAACGACACAAATTTATTGTACAATTACAAGCTCTATAAAAATGTAACAAAATTTTCGTTAGGTAAAAAATATATTTAAAAACCTGGAATTCCAGGCAGAATAAACTGACTTGATTTTCAACATAACTGCAAACTTTCAGAAAACTTGGATTTCATAATCGCTGCATCTTAGTGAATGCTAACAATTACTATATTACAATGCAATACTTCTGCGGCCGGATAACTTAAGTCAGATACAAAGATACAAGTATTCAAAACTAGCTATACCCCGTTCATTCAGCGTAGAAATGTTTACTTTCACGTTCTTCTGAAGAATTTTTTTTATTTAAGTCAACGTAAAACAACTAGTTGAAAATTAATGCTTGGACGATCTGTTATGGTGTTAATTATGTTTCCTCGCCTTAAGGCATAGCCTTGATGACATCAACATTTAGAAGTTATCTCCCGCTTCGAACCAGCCACTTCCGAATGAAGACGAAAAACAGAAATTCTGGGATGTGCTGTATGATACCATATAAAAGCTTTATGACAGCCCATTCCATTTAGACAGTCGAGCGAGCGCTGCTATGGAGGGTAAAAATAAATAAAATAAAAAAATATCCCGGCCCGCAGCATTTCTGCAGAGCTACCATATACCACTAGTTTCTAGTTATACTGGCAAGGGAAAAATCAAGGGATGGGTTGGGTCGTGGCAGTGGCAGCAAACCGGCTAAAGAGCCAGCCATTAGTTGCTAGAGAAACCATGGGAAAAAAAAGAATCCCCCTCATTCTCCTCCCGCACCCCCGACACACACACACAGAAATATAATAAAAACGGAAAAATAGCAATAGAAGAGGAAAAGAAACCCACAAAATGGCGACTATAGCAAGAAAAGCATTACAGATCTTGCAACTCATGCATAACCAAGTAGTCTCTTTCTCCCTCCCTTCCGCTTGCTTTTATCTTCGCTCCCCACAATCTTGCCAATTGCGGGTGACGTATGCAAATTTCTTACAAACCAGCTCTTAAATTTTCTTTACAAAAATTAGCCCATCCCATTATTTCTCGTAGAAAAAAAGTAAAAGAAAAAAAATGCCTTTGCTGGAATCTGATTGGTTTCGAGGTAGGATTGCTAACTGACCGGAAACTACGACCGAAAGACGGACGCGGAATGCGCTGGTCCGGAAAACGAATTCAGGGATTTCGGGTAGCAAAGTCGAACTTGCTGAAGCAGTCGTCATCGTACGTTCACCCCCTCCCCCTCCTCCCCGCTTTTTCTTATATAGAATCTTTAAAAAGCTTAGTGATTTCGAGCTTGTGCCTGCTAATAAAACGTTCGGTCTTTAAAGGAAAAAGAAGTTTTCATTTTTGTTAAAGAGCTTTCAACTTTGTTTTTATCTCAAAAGAAAAAATTCCAGAGCTAGATTACACGATTCACAAGGGGGTGGTGAAAGGGGGATAAAAGTTTTTCGCCTCCACTTGTCTCCTGCTCTTTTATCATACGTCGTGTCATCTCTAGGCTTGGAAAGTCAGCCAACAAGAAAAACTCGTTGCACAAAGTGCTAGGAGTTAGAAGCTGCAGCAATGTAGAGAATAGTCAAGTTCATCGAGACCTTCCAGGAGGGTTGGTGTATGGTGGTGGCCACCCGTCTTGATACTTGACTAACCAGCCATGAAGCCATCCATCAAAGCCATGTCCCATGCAAGAAAGGACACACTTATCACGCTTATCCTGGGCCTAGTCAGCATCGTATAATGATCTTATGACCTAACACCCTTCGCCACAACACACTGAAACTTGAACGTTAAAGAAATCCACCCCAAAGTATTGACCGCATAATTATGAATACAAAGAGTGACTCAATACAAAGACTGTAGACTGACCTTTACAAACAGTAAGAAGATCAAACATTATATAGAGGTTCGCCTCGACGGTAGGGTGCTTTTTTGCGGAATACAGCTAAAAAGATTGCTTACCTTGCATTCCGATACGAAAGGATAGCGGAGACGATGACAAGCCCAAACTTGATTGTCTCCGCGGAATCCGTAGCTGCCATCGTCCGGTTCACTGGATCGTTATGGCTAGTGAGCTAGTAAAAGGCGGGGAATTCTTAGAGGATCGTTGGTTGGTTTGGCATTCTAGGCACGGGGGATAATTTGACCTTATATGTCACCATTTAGGTTCATCAAACATTTGCACGTAGCGAACTGCTGAACACGTCGTATGTCCATGAGACGATACAAGCTAGCGAAAAATAATATTTACTCAGCAGAAGTCTTACCTTTCACTGAAGCAATGTTAGAAATGACGCATTTGTCACTATTGGGTGAACGTGTCATCTTAAAACGTTTCCCAAGTCCAAGTAAGAACACTTAACTTGCTTGCTTGAATGTTAACGTAATGCTTGTACGTGATGACGGAATAAAAATTACGCATATTAAACGTTAAACTTGTAAATTGCACTGATGTTCTTATTTTATGCGTTGAGTTTAAATGCTGACTAAAATAAAAATTCTTCTTGTAAACATTCGAAAGACGCCTCACGTCGATTACCTATGAAAGCGTGGATACTGAAATGCGAACAAAGACACTTACTATTCGCGGTTCAATTTTTTTTCAGGGAAATGCTGTAATTTATTTATTATTTTCTTTCTATAAAATCATGCGTTTCCAAAAAGGTAACTCAGTCCAGATTTCCGTTATTTATTTCACTATGCGTACAAGCTGTTTAGTAATCCCAGCCAACCAGCATGGGAAACAATCAAACTGTTCATTCTTATATTGAAGTCTTTTTATTGACTCAAACTATCCCAAAGTGTCACAAACAATAAATCAGGCTGATTGTGTTCTCCCCGTCTCTATGCATTTGAAAATAAATACATAAAAGCACTAATCCACCTCACTTAGCTACTATTCAATTCAAATAACAAAATTATCGCTGCTTCTTTCATACTAGTGCAGACAGTTGATTGGGATTTCCGGGAAATGAACAATTATTAAGATGCATACTGCACCGCACATTGTGAACATTGCGAATTCTTAGTACAGATTATTCTAGCTGACCTGTATGCAATTATTTATCTGTACCCGTCGCACCAAGAAGGCGAGCTAAAGGTTACACGTTTTAAAATAGTGGTTGAGAGCTACCGGAAAGTTCCAGCATCTACGCGAAATTCACGACAACTCCCCCCGAAATGAAACAAACAACGAATCTTTTTTAGTACCTCTCAATTATTCTGGCCATCATCTGTTCTTTCACATGACATGAAAGCCATCCATCTTCTTAGTCCGGGTCCCCAAATGCGCATAAATCTCATGATCGATCGTTGGGAGATTTTTGATACCGCCACATCCATAAAAAAACGTATTATAGGAGCCGAAAAGTGGATTATGTTACTTTTTATTACATCCGTTAACACAACCATTTTTGCTTTTAGTGATTGACAAGTCTCTTTCAGAGCCAAAAGTTATAACTTTTCAAGACAATAAGGGACAAGGACTGATGTGTGAAAACTTTGGGTGGGGAAACATATATTTGAAAAAATCATAATAAAGAAACGAGCGCAGCTACAATGGGCTTCTAAGACAAGAATATCACAGCCACGAACACGAACTATGAATATGGCCAAGTCATTTTAAAAAAAATCCCTCTATGTTACTAAAGTAAACTCCCTAAAAAATTAACCCTTGACTCCAATACAATGATCATATGCTCTGGAAAATTACTGTGTCAGCTTATAAGGCTTGCAAGATGATGCATGCTAATTATGATTGTCCCTCTTACAACACATTTTTATCATATTCCAAATACATGAACAGCCAGGGGATTACATGTGTTCTTTTACTTCCAACTAAAAATTTTAACCCACCAAGTAATCATACCTAGACGCTAGGATTGAAATCCACGTACCTGTTCCCTCCATCCCCATGCAGGCTACCTCACCCCCCAAAAAAAACGTTAAAGTTGTTTTCGAGCCAAGAAACAATCCGTCAGTCAGCAGGAAAGAAATAAAGCAGCAAGACAAATTAGGATTAGGGCCTGGAGGGAAAAAAGTGACAGCATTAAAGTAAGCCAATTAGTCCAAAGTGTATATGCCTTTTTAGAAGTTTCATATAAAACTGCAACCAATCTATAGAGTAACTAAAATTGGTTAGCCCTTAAAAGACGTGTTTGAAAATTCGCGTGAAGAGTAAAACAAACAAAAAATGCTCCAAAAGTCATCCCACATCGCGCATATGACCGAACGTGCATAGTTGTGAAAGACCTGTGCTTTGCTGCTTTTTTGGGTGCGTGGATTAGTGTTAAGTTTTAGCTGATCACCTTTGCCTGTCGACTTTTGATATTAAACATTTACTGCATACGTTAGATTTCCCTAAAGAAGAGAAAATATGAAAGAACTTTGAGAACTGAGTATTTCAACATAATTCTTGATTTAAGAATCAACTTTTTCATTACTTTTATAATGTGAATGGAATGTTTTGGTATACTTATAACAAAATATTATAAGGACTAAGATGGATAAACTTACAGCGTGTGATAGTTGCGTCCTGTACGAGCCCTGTAGAATTTAAGGCCCAAAAATGCGATTGACATCAAGCCAAGTAACAAGACGAATCCACCTAGGCAAGATAAATTGAAGATAAACTCCACTCTTTCGCATTTTAGTACACAAACCAAAATTATTATTTTGTCCTGAAAAATTAGAAAATTATAAAGTTTTTAAACAACAAAAGATTATTTTAAATGGGATACATATTCTAGCTGCAAAATATCATGAATTCTAATTATGCTGTTTAGCAAAATCGACGTTAGTTTCAAGAATTACATAATTCTATAGGGGCGGGGCTTACTTAATTTCAACAATTTTATCATTTAATGTGTAACTCTAAGGATTGTTCGGCTTGTCAAGGACTATGATAATTCTCTGAAAGTGTTTGCAAGTATAACTGATTTCTTATTTCATATAAATTGACCAATTGAAGATTACCGAAGAAGCTGGCTGCATCAAAGTGTCGCTCGTCAGTGTGAGGAGCAGCAGTTGTGGTTGTACTAGACGTTGTTGAAATAGGAACTACGGTGGTTATTGGGGGAGGAGGAAGAGTTGTAGCATTTGTAGGAATGGGCGTAGGTGGAGTAGTTGTGGTACTCGTAAAGGGTGTTGTAGGGGATGTTGTAGGGGTAGTCGAAGTAGGCAAGGTAGTTTCTGGGGACGACGTTGTAGGCTCCAGCGTTGTTGTGCTGGTAGCTGTTGAAGTAGTTGTAGTGGTAGGATTGGTTGTGGTGTTTGGTGGATTCTCAGTACTTGGAAAGTTGAAAATTTTTGAGCCTGTAGAAACAAAAAGACATTCAATTTCTTGAATATTAAAAACCTAAGTCTAACTAGAATACTCACAATCTTCTGAGCTGTTTAAAATTAATTTGTGAGGGATAACCAAATCAGCTGCAGTTTTGCAAGTCCATTTAGCACTGCTAGGTACCTCGTTGTATGGCAGCACATACGAGCAGGGAGTGGGAAATGACGAAACACAGCTTTCACAAGTGGTATTCGATAAAACTCCACATGGATCCACCGCAGATGTAGTTGTAGATGTACCTTCAAAAACTAGCATTTGAAACGGTAAATCACTTATTAGGGGAATTACCTGGTGCTGGTGCCACTGACGTAGACGATGATGTTTCTATTTCTTCAGCCAAACTACTACTTATTATGCCACCACTTATCGCGCACAAGACAATGCAGATACTCGTAAACTTATACATTCTAAGAGCTGAGACAGGAGCTTTTAGAAATAACTTTTAACTTTAGCAACTAACAGGAAAAAGGTCGAAAGAGCTCGTCAAGTTGTTTGCGGATAACAATGAAATTACAGCTGACGTCAACACAAATGCAATTGCAACAGCGCACGCAGGTGGCATAACAATGCAACGACACAGAAGAACCCGGAAATTGGGGAATCGCTGACACACGCTATTAAGTAACGTTTTGTCTATACGCAAAGCAGTGAAATTTATTACTTTAGTACTAGACCGGTTTTGCTTAAGTTACTTTGCATTATACATCGAATATCGGTTGAAATCACTATACATTTTCAAGAATCAATAAAACTTTAAAGTTTGCAATAGATGGCGTTTACTTTCTTTCGTTACCAGAACTTAGATTTTCCATATTCCTGTCTGGCTTGATTTTCTTCCTACCATGTCCCATCCAGAGTAGTAGAAAACTAAATAATAACATTGAAAGCGGTGGCAATCATGGGATTTCTTTTTCGATAAACATATATTAGAGCGAGTAAAGCATCCATATAATTGTATGGATTGTTTATAGCAAAGGTAAGCTACAAGAGTAGTATGTTTTAAAGTAGGTAACCATTAAAAGGTGACTTTTATTTTGTCAATGGATGTATTTTGTTAATGGATGTTAATAATATAAATACGGGAAAGAGCTTTGCAGCGTCTCGATCACTTTTCATACACTATGCTTCAATTTCAGCTTGTATTCCCTTTTGTTGGATAGGATGACTGATAGTATTGGTAGTCGCAGTGATAATTCAGGCCACGTTACAGTGGCTTCCAGCCACTCAGGACGAATCACGCCCAGGATGGATGCAGTTTGTGTCATTGACTTGCATCGTCCAGAGCAGCTGAATCCCAGGAAAAAAGCTCTGGAAGAGGTTAAGTTGGCCTGCAATCTGGCCAATGCCAATTGCCATCATGTACAAGTAACACGTTTTTTTATTGGCTCACGCACTACAAAAAACTTGCTCTAATTTGATGTTAGTGGGTTTTAATTTCGTTCCTTTTTCACTCTAACATGAAAATTCTCTTACAGTTTGAAAAACTGGATTTTGGGGAAACAAACATTTTGGAAACCTTTTATAACGCGGATGTCGCTCTGGTCGATTTATCCATCCAGCTCCAGCAAAGTGCTCTCTTTTACCATTTGGGAGTGCGCGAAAGTTTTGGCATGAAAGAAAATATCCTCTTGTACAATGACAAAGACTCAGACATGACGCTTATGCTCAAAGTAATTCTTTAACGCGTTGGGGACCTAGCTGGAATATAAGCGTAAACATTTGCTTCATTTCCCTTTCACAGAGATCCTGCAGTAATTATACTTTCATTTCTTATCACGTGCTGGAATGTGGAGCATGCGTAATTACTGATCCAGCAGCTTTGCGAGTAAACGAAGAAGTGACCGAGAGCAAAGTAGCTTTATCTACTCGCCTGAAACGTATTTTACAAGACGTTGAAGTTCAGTCCAAGTGAGATAAAGACTTGCAGCAAGCTACTTGAACACCTAATTACGAAATGGGCCTGAATTATTCATATTCTTAATAGGGCTCACATGAAGGAAAAGTTTTTGTCTGATCTACGGAAAGCTCGCGAAACTTACTCGGGAGACGAACTAATACGCGCTTTGCATAATATGAGACGTCGTTTGGATGACCCGAACATTCTGTCGGGCGATGTGGTGCTGAATATGTTGATATCCTTTAGAGAAATCCAAGTAAGACTTGAGTCTGTTCAAATGTCCAACTTGGAATTAAAACTTCAAACGCTTGAAACTTACTATCTGTAGGATTATGATGCCATGGTTCAGCTGGTAGATGATCTTAAAACGGTTCCTAATCGTCGCCACTACACTGGCACACCTGCCATTCGTTATTTATATGCATTTGCTCTCAATAGGTACATAATTCCTTTTTGTTTTAGTATTCCTTTGTCACATGTCTACGAGTAGTTTGCACATTTGAAAATATACATAACTTTTTGTTGGACTGCAAGCTTATGACATTATTTTTTTTTAGGAGAAATATGGAAGGAGACCGAGAAAGGGCATTGGAGGTTATGAAAAAGTCGCTGGAGAAGAAAGAGAATCACGTGCCAGATATTTTGTGTCTCTGTGGTCGAATTTACAAGGACAAATTCGTAGAATCGGAGCACTGCGACAAAGACTCGTTGCAAAATGCTATTCACTGGTACCGAAAAGGGTTTGAAGTGCAGCCGAATGAATACGCGGGTATTAATTTGGCAACTTTGCTGGTTATCGCTGGCAACGAGTTTTCCAAATCAGAGGAACTGCAACACATAGGTAAAGCAAAAGTAGTTTTTTATGAAAGAAAAGGCAATGAGAGCACACGTTTGTTTTAGGATTGGTTTTAAACAACTTAATTGGCAGGAAAGGAAGTTTATCTTCCTTGCAAGATTATTGGGATGTAGCTACTTTTTTTGAGATTTGTGTTCTAGCTGAAGATTACGGCAAAGCCATTCAAGCTGCGGAGTGCATGTTTAAATTGAAACCCCCCAATTGGTAAGACTTTCATAGACCATGACGTTTTCTTAAACATAAATTTCATTGCTAATATGATATTCAAATGTGTGTTCATTTAGGCACTTAAAGTCCACGATTGGCAATATTACATTAATTAATCGTTTCCGTAAGAAGAGTGAAGACTCGGAAGTTGTGGCTGAAGAGCAAATTTTCAACTTTTGGCTGGAATATTTTATCGAAGCAACAAAATCCGAAATAGGCGACGTGATCCGGTTTCCTATCTTAATCCTAGAGCCCACTAAAGAGTTTATGCCGAGTTATGTAAATGTAAATTTGGGAGCCGAAGAAAAATCCATGGAAATATGGAACGTTTGCTTAAAATGTCTCGATTCCATGACAAATAACTGTAACTGCCGACGCGTTCATAACTGGCTTTTTACAGCTGGCTTGATCAAAAGTGTCAGGTACATTGAAACGTGTCACTTACTTGCAATTATTTGACGAATTAACTGTTGTTTCTTTCTTTTGTTTCCCTAGTGCATATAAACGGGACGAACGGTGCTTATTCTTATACGTGCACCAAAATTCAGATGATTTTCAAATGTTCTTCCCGTCCGCATCTTGGAGACAACGATTTTACGATTTGGTATTGCAACTAACGGCGGATCAGAATGGAGGCTTCACTGATCTAGACGCAGATGAAACTGCAGGGCCAATTCAGGTAATTAAGCTCCTTTCATTGCCTAATATCACTGTAGGATTTCTTAAATGTCAAGGCTTAATTTGAATGCTAATTTTTTTTAGTACGAGTACGAAATGGAGGATCAGAATCGTCGCATAATACTTGGAAAGGGCACTTACGGTGTTGTTTATGCGGCACGTGACCTCAACACGCAAGTGCGTATAGCTGTCAAAGAAGTTCCGGAAAAAGACATAGGGTAAAACTAATTAAGCATTCTTTTCCCCGATCTGACTGATTTTAGATTATGCTTTTATTAGGGAAGTGCAACCTTTGCATGAGGAAATCCGCTTGCATTCGCAGTTAAGGCACCGCAACATTGTCCAATACTTGGGCTCTTTGTCAGAAGGCGGTTACTTCAAAATCTTTATGGAGCAAGTGCCCGGAGGTAAAATAATTTCTTTTGTTCTTGATATTTACTCATTAAGTCTTATTGGTCTTATATATTTTATAACTATGTAGATATTTTTAAAAAAGTGTTTTTGTTAGTCAGTCCTAATCGATGTAGTCATGTTCGGAATTTTAGTTAAGGTTTTTGTTTGTGTCGTTATTTTAGGGAGTTTGTCCGAGTTGTTGAGATCCAAATGGGGCCCTTTAAAGGAAAACGAAGGTACAATTGCCTACTACACTAGGCAGATCTTGGAAGGACTGAAATACTTACACGACCAGAAGATTGTCCACCGAGATATCAAGGGCGATAATGTGCTCGTTAACACGTACAGTGGAGTAGTGAAAATCTCGGACTTTGGGACCTCGAAACGTCTGGCTGGCATTTGCCTCAGCACAGAGACATTTACGGGCACTTTGCAGTACATGGCTCCTGAAGTGATAGACAAAGGGCAGCGCGGTTATGGAGCTCCAGTATGTTACATTTTATCCTTAACGTTTTTTTTTTTTTTTTTTTTTTTTTAATTTTCAAATGTTCAAACGTATTTATGGTTTAGGCTGATATCTGGTCTTTGGGTTGTACGATAGTCGAAATGGCTACTGGAAAGCCACCTTTTATCGAATTGGGTTCCCCGGAAGCTGCCATGTTTAAAGTAATCTTCCTTGCATTTTCTCGAATCTCTATTCTAGAATGATGAAAGGATTAACATTTTACATTTCTTAAAAAAATTATCTTTGACTATATTATATTCTTTATAAGCTAAATTAATTATACAATTATCATATTATATTTGTAAAAAATTATCTTAGAGTATGACGAAGCCTATTATTATAATTGTTACATACTTAGTAAATTAAGTTTGTTTACGCTACAGGTTGGGTACTATAAGATGCACCCTGAAATTCCTTCAGAATTATCTGAGAAAGCTAAAAGCTTTATATTGTGCTGCTTTGAGGCTGACCCTACCAAGCGAGCTACCGCAGCAGAGCTACTGGAACATTCTTTCTTGGTCGAGTGAGTTTAAATTTGATATTTGTAGCCTTTGCTTTCATATTTCTTAATAGCATTAATCCTTGCATAGGATCTAATGTTATTTGTACAAAATGTCCCTTTAGTCGTTGTAAAGAAATAAATGCGCTAAATTAAGTGGTTTCTTAGGAAGAAAAAAGTGACACGGTTGTCTGCGCAACAGGAATATGGACGCAGTATTTCCGTACCAGGGGAAAGGCTCGCCATTCGTACCAGTCAAGCTCATGTCAAACCGGCACCGGCGTCTGATGAAAAGTACGCTTCTGCGTGCTTCTATAAACCGCAGACAACTTCCTTGATTACGAATGTTTGTCACGGACTAATTTGAAACTGTTTTTCTTAGTGGTTATGTGACGAAATCAAGTCCCTTGCACACTCATGTGAGCGCTGGAACCCCGCCGACGTTGTCACCCATTACTATGCCGTCCGTGTTGTCTTTCTCCAGGTAAAAAAAAACTTACGGTTGAAAAAAAAATGATGAGACCTTTCTGTCCTTTTTTGACATTCTTTTATTGTACGCGAGTTAAAGTACCACGTGTTTGTACAACTTTGTTTGAATACTATAATAAGCTTGTCATTACATGCAGCATTGAAAGATGAAGGTAACAAATTTGCAGAACGTTTCTAGTAAAAAGAAAATTGAATAGAGAGAATACTAAATTTTTGGTTTTCTTTTATAGTACGCTGACATCAACAATCGAGTTGGAGGAATCTGGATTGTTGCGTCGGCTCTCGAATGGAGGTTTTCTGTCACCTTTATCACCAGAAGTGGACGGTACCAAAGGTCCTGAAGCTGATGCTGAGGATGGTTTTTACTTGCTGAAGAAAGACTCACAACGTCGTCAAACTTTGACGCGTGTTTTGGCCCAGGACCAGCATAAGATATGTGAAGTATGGCTCCGAAATATGCAGCGAGAAGTGGGCCAGACAGGCCTCACTATGAATCACTTGCTCACTTTGATGAAAGGACTCCGAGAGTTTATCCCTGAGCAAAACATAGCCACTTTGGAAGACGCTGTTAGCACGTTGCGAGAGGCTTTGGACTTTGACGGTGCTGCTATCAATCATATTCAGCTTGCTTTATATCTCTTTCAGGATGCGGTAAGAATTTTATATGTGTTTTAGTTGTGATAATATAATGCGTTTTTCCTTTTGCTCTGTCAGGTAAATGTCGTGTTGAGGTCACATAGTATTAAACCACATTGGATGTTTGCTTTGGATAACCTGGTACGCAGTGCGGTGCAAGCTGGCATCACAGTTTTAAGTCCGGGTAAGTTTGGTTCTTGATAATTCGTTGAGAGAATAGTGTTTAATTACGTATAGGAGAGGATGTGTAACCTTTTTGTACGAGGCTAAAGTTAATTGAAATGTCTTTGCAATAGAACTGGGAGCTAATTTGGCTGGGGGAGAAGGGCAGGACGATGAACGAGGAGCTGCCGAGGGAATTCCCGAGGAAACACAAGAAGAAGGGTCCACATCGGGCGTTTCGACAATCAACTCTGCAAAGTCTGCGAAAATCTTGCAGAATTCGCAGGAAGTTCGAGTACGAAAGGAAATGGTGGATCAGTTGGTTCTGTTGAAGCGAGACAGTGTCAGGTATTTCCGAATTAAAAGGATTGATTTGTTTTTTTTAAGTTCCAAGGAATTAATAGGCGGTTCTTGGCTTTGTAGGTTGTTGCATGAGTTGGTCGAAAGCCAACGTTGTTATCAAGAAATTCTTAAGGTAGCCCTGGAAGAGCAAAAACTTCATCGGCAATGGCTAGAACAGCATTTATTGTCCCATTTTCCTGCGTAATTCCAATGAATTGTTTCTTTGAAAAGGACTTATAATATTTGAATTAGTTCCAATCCGGAAAAGGGAGCTACCGAAGGAAACGCAAATGCCAAAACTGATGAGAGCCTGATGAAATGGCTGCAGCAAATGGATGTTGATGAACAAAGCATTAAGAAGGTGAATAGCGTGACTTGACTACATTGCAGGATTACATTGGATTTCTTTTAGTTTGTCAACGAGGAATACCGGTTGGAAGATGTCCTATCTATGATGTCTCGGGAAGATATAGGGCGAATGAATCTGAGGTTCATTTATGAAAAAAAGTCTGTTTGAGCCGGTTCAATATATTATTATATAGGGGAGGCGTGGAGTTACGTATATGGAAGGCCATACAGGATTACCGAAGGACACACTGCCGTACATCGGACGAGAATTCGGCATTGTGAAAGCGTGTGAGATAATCTAACCATCTGGTGCGAAAGTTGCCAAATTTTAAAAAGCTGAGCCAATTTTTTTTTTGCTGAAGTTGGTTTATTAATCAATCAGTTTTTAACAGATCTGATCGTGTTGTATTGGTTGTCGTACAGGCAGTTATAACCTATATATACATTTTATCAAATACAGTACAGTTGTTGAATACGAAAACGCCGACGAAAACGTGTCTTATTCGGGATTAAAATTAAGTATTATTATTTCCGAAAGTAAAAAAAGCTGTGTAGTGCGTACGCAAGCATACACGCTACACTTCATTCATGTGATAAGAAACTCCTTATCAGAAACTTCATGTCCACAAGCAAATAAGTCGAAATTAGATTCCAGTTTAGTAAAAGTATGTGAGCTTTGTGGGTAATAGGAAGTTCCCCGTGTATTTTTCCCAAAAGGTTTCATCTGTTGTGGCTCATGTGTTGTGGCTTAGTAATTTAATGCACTAATGTTCTTCTGTTCCCACACTTAGTTACACCTTCGCCAAGTACTAGGGTAGCGATGAATCAATTCGTTCTTGAATTGCTCATAAAAGATGTCGTTTCTTGCCATCTCATCATCTTTTGTTGCGTGAAAATCGCCCTCCTTCTTCAAGCCTCGATGTATCAAGAAAGCGTCGCTCAGAATGACAAAAGTATAGCCTGCCATATGCATTTCACAGGTCTATAATATGTCCAAATGGTTATCAAATATTTAAAAATTCATTATGTCAGACTAAAAGCACCTGGCTAACGCGATTATCACCGTATTGACGAAATCGCTCGTCGTACAACGGAGCGTCGTTTCGAACGATGGTAAAAGGCTCCCAGGGTCCTGCCCACAATTCTTCGGATAAAATTTGGTATTTTGACATGTAAGGCGTCTCACTCCAGTCGATGTAACGAGATGCCTTTAAGATTTTAATATCACACTTTATAATCTTCTTGGAAAATTCAAGTTGCAAATTTAAAGCTAAGAATAAAACCTCACATGGCATTCGTAGCAGAGTGCTTCATAGAAAATTCTAGCTTCATCAGCGTCCAGCATGCCCAACAATTCCTCCTTGTTTTCTGGCATATACCGTCCTTTTTCAACCTCAAAAACCGGAAGAACATAAGCGACGCGAATACATGTGTTTTTCAGTGCCCCTTTGGTGATTGCGAATTCCATAAATTTTTGTCTAAGGAGCTCAGAAGGAATCATGTCCACGTCCGTTACTAAGACGAACTCGGTAAAAACTGATGTACGGGCTATATTCCGTAATAAATTGTTGGGATATGGCACTTTAAAAGAATAGTTTCGGACTATTGTCAATGACCGATTATAATTTAGTTCAGGGTCGTTGAAGGTTGAACAAGGGAGGAGCGTCCATCGGTAGTCTTTTAGGCCTGCGTCCAGGCTGGACATATAAACTAAGTGGAAGGAGACGAATCGACGCACTTCGTTATAACAATATCGCAAACTTATAATTGTCCGAACGGCTTCGCCAAGATCAGTGCCTATGTAGAAAACGGCTAGGGATATTGGTCCCTATCAAGGAAAAGTAAGTTTAATTAGCTATAGATATATTATGCCTCTCACAATTGGAAATTCCAAGTGATTGGGTCCACGTGAATAAAATATGTTTACCTTGAAGCGTTCAGCCAGTGCTGGGAGGTAGTACAAGTTATCCATGGAACACTGACTAGAAATTGTTAAATCGGTATAATAGACGTTTCGACTTTGATCGTGTTTGGGAATATAACCCTTATAAGCCAATGCAGGAGCAACGTAATTTGCAACTTTGTACTCATTTGATTGGTGGAAAAAGCTGTACTTTCGTATTACTCCAAGTGCTGACGTCATTTCACTGACCCAATCATGATCCTAAGGAGTGTTTGTTGACTATCAAGGTTATTTAATTTTGCCGTAATACCAAGACATTTTTTCCCTCTTTAATTGATTGAGGGACAGAGATGCCCCGAGCGTTAAGGTCGCTTGCAGCGTCTTGCGTTAGAAGATCCGGCCGTTCAGTGATCTGGTGAATCGAACTAGTTACTAACCACATTAGTATCCAAACGGTAAGCACTTTAAGGATTAAGAAAAAACGTTTATGAAGCCGAATGAAACGTTTGAAGACCAAAACATGCATTTTGACCAACTCGTAATAAACACTATAGTGTTGTTTTCTAACCACAAATAAGTTCCGTACTACGAAATTCGCTACTATAAGTGCCCGCAACAGCTAGCTAGATATTTGCGAAGTCACTGCGAAGTTAGGTTATACTCCATTTCACAGGCACCACGCATATCTTTAAATAGCAGTTTTCCGATAATTTGAAGCTGAACTTTTTATATACTGAAACGGAACGTATCTATTTGTCCTGCAACACTCCTACGTCGGCTTGTGTTCACGAGTACCGATGACGTGTCCGCCACTTCTGGCCATTCGACAGAGTAGACTGGATTGGGTAAAAGGAAAGCAACATAATGTAATTACTACATGCTACAAGGGGAATGTAAACGATGAAAAATTAGTAACTGGAGTCAATAAAACTGCAACGGTACTCGAAAGCAGCAGGCTGAATTAAAAAAAAGAAACACTCGTGATCACGAAAGCCGTAAAGATGAAAATCAATGTATTTTAGTGGAATTTACAAGAAACACTTCTTCGGTTGACAGACAATCAAATTTTTGGTTGCACAAGGCTGATCCAACCATTGATATGCTCCCAATTCTTGTTGGTATTCAATAGATAAGCACAAGTTGTTGGGGTCATTGCTGGGATATCCTGCCTTCCATGAGATGGCAGTTTGATCAAGTTCCAGTCCATTAGCACGGTTCACCCACTGACCGGGATGTCCCTGGGCACTAACTCCAGCCCAGTAGGTATCAGTGTAACCTACGTCAAGAAAATTTACCGAAATGACCCCACGAATTTTATATCAAGAAGATCATACCCAAACCAACCAAAAAGTTGTTCAAGTCGGTCCAGCTTTCTACTGTCCCCACATGGAAACCATCGGAGAAAACCAGACTGCAAATCTCGCTAACTTCCCACCATGAGTAGCGATCAGGCAAGCCGGGGACCAAGTAGCAAGTGCCGTTGACATTGGAGAACTCGGGCGGACATAATGCTGCAGCCAGGCCTAACAGGGATACGAAAAGTTAATGGCGGTATTTAGTAAAATTTAATTTAAATTAATAAATAAGGATAAAAGTAACACCTGCCAACAGCAGAGTAGCGAGTAGTTTGGTGAACATGTTGAGTTCTAAAGGTAAGTGTCTATGGGACCGTACATATATGCAGGTTAGGGCATGTATTTATACTGACGAAAGCTTATCATAATTCCACGTTCCACAGTCATGTCATTGAACTATGCTTATATAAGCAGCGGAAGTCCTATATCTGTAAAACGTGTTGCTCGTGGAAGATGACTGCGACTGCCAACATATGTTTAGTCTCTCACGCTAAATTTATATGCTCCAGCCATCAGGAGCAGCCCCACGTTATCTTCGTAGATTATAAACTGTGAAGCAATAATGAGGACAAACATAGTTGATTTAAGAGGAATATTGTATTTATTTAAAGTTTTGGTAACTAGAAGTTGTACAGTAAAATTGATTTTAAACCGGCAAAATCAAATTTTCTAGGCCACTTAGCATCTTTGGTCACTTAATATCCACCTATAACCATAAATTATTTATTTGTAATTCATTGCATGCTATTAAACGTACCCTTGCCGTATCCGCCATAGCCACCACCGCCGTGGCCGCCAGCAGCTTGTCCACCTGAATTGATAATTTTGTTTATTTATTCAGCAGCCAAGTTATTTAATACGTGTACCTTTTCCGTAGCCACCGCCACCTCCGTGTCCGCCAGCAGCTTCACCACCTAAGTTAATACATTTTTATTTGGTTTCGGTTTTACTAACATCAGGTACCAACAGTACCTTTTCCGTAGCCAGCCGCACCGCCTCCGTGACCACCAGCAGCTTCCCCGCCTGAAAAGATTTTTTAAATTAGCCTTGTCTGACAACGCCAAAAAGGGCTTGTAATTTCACCTTTTCCGTAGCCACCGCCGCCTCCGTGACCGCCAGCAGCTTCGCCGCCTATTTAATTGTATGCATGCAGTTTATTGTTATTTACTTCAGTATATACTCCTTCCAATTTGTTTACCTTTTCCGTATCCACCGGCACCCCCGTGTCCACCAGCAGCTTCACCTGCACCTCCTTTTCCATAGCCTCCTCCATGACCGCCAGCAGCTTCACCACCTAATTTAATAAACTTATGGTTTAGCTTTGTTTTGTTTTTACTTGCACCAAAAATGGCGCTGCAGTAAACAAGTCCGTACCTTTTCCATAGCCGCCGCCTCCGTGACCACCAGCAGATTCACCGCCTTAATTAACACAATTAAAATTTGTAGTTTAGTTTCCACTTGCATTACGATAGGCGCTGCTGTAAATATGTATAGTACCTTTTCCGTAGCCACCGCCGCCTCCGTGACCACCAGCAGCTTCACCACCTCCTTTTCCATAGCCGCCGCCTCCGTGACCACCAGCATCTCCTCCTAATTTGTGATATATATTAGCAAGGTAGTCTTACAAACCTTTTTAGTGCTTTACACGTGTTTTACCTTTGCCATAGCCGCCAGCAGCTTGTGCATGTCCTGCGCTGCCACCACCATAACCGCCGTGACCACCTAAGGATGATTTTAGTTAGGACATCATTGCTTGGGATTTTTTGTTTAGCAATTAACATAGAATATCAATATTGAGTTCAACTTTAATTCATTTGTGCTAAAACTTACCGCCTCCATGACCGCCTACAGCATATCCTCCGTGTCCACCGCCTCCATGACCACCTCCGCCGTAGCCACCGCCTCCATGACCACCGCCTCCGTATCCTCCCCCACATCCTCCGCCTCCGTAACCCCCATGACCACCGCCTCCATAGCCACCTCCTCCGTAACCACCACCTCCGTGGCCTCCTCCTCCATAGCCACCACCGCCATACCCTCCTCCATATCCTGAAATAAGTATCCAGATTGTTTTTAAAGGTTTTCAGTGGCTTGCTATAATTAGAGCTTACCACCGCCACCACCTCCTTTTCCACCTTTACCGCCGGCGATTACCACGCCAACTACAGCCAATACGAGTGCGATCCGACAAAACTAATTTGAATAAAAAAAATGTTAGATTAACGAACAAGGGTAGTATGTCTTTTGTCGTACGTGTCGAGCCATGTTGATGGTAGTAGAAGTATTAGTTATTTTTCGTAACTACTCGTTATTTAGTGTAGTAGTTTTAACTGCACTGAGTTACTGGAGGAAGGCAGCTTAGGAACTGATGTCTTATCCTTCCAAAACAGTCCTTTTATATCCCAAAACGCTGCTGGATGCCCAAGTTTCTCTACCATTTTCCTTCTCAGAAAAAAGTGATTTCTTATAACACCCGGTTTTTGAATCAAAGAGGCTTATTGAGTCTTGTTGTTGACCTGGAAAGCGTCACCACTGTTGATGGTTGAGAAACGGTAACATTACAAAGAAAAGGAAGAAAAGAGAGAGTTTAATTGGCCAAAGGCAAAAGGGAATATGGAAACAATGAAATACTCAGCCTCTGCTGATATTGCTATAGTAACACAGAAATTTTGGATAAAGCAAGGCATGAGCAGTCATGAGTTCGTGTACATTCAATAAAAAGTATCGCTATAAAAAGTATCTGTCGGTTCAACGCCTTCGTGGATGATGGTGGCGTCCACTGTAATGGCATGAGTAGACACGTGGAAAACGTCCGTGTGACATTCTTGGAAATTAAAAAGGCGGAAGTTTGCTTCTGAGAAAAGGGTCACTTTGTTATATTTATCGGCTTATAGCAAGACAACAAAAAGAGTGATCTATTACGTTATTTTTCGCGTTGGTGTTTGACGCCTGACTTGCGAAGTGTATGTGTTAAATAGAGCGGAGAAAGGGCTCTGCTTCTTCTAAAGTTAAGGGTTACCGTTAGCAGACTTCTTCGCGTCATTTATGTTCGTTTTTGTAGTCGTTAAACGGCGTTATGTGCTGAAAGACCTTTTTGACTGCAGTTCTTAGAAATCGCTTGATTCCATGAAAGGTAATATAAAATAAAGTGTTAATATAGTCAACTGATAGCTGGAACACCGATTTTTTAAAGTGAAAGAAGAACGTGACTGAAGGGAAAGCTCAGCTTCACAATATAACTATTTTGCTATTTTAAGTTCCTGTACTGCTCATTCAGCCGTATAGTAACGGCCACTTTTTGTAGGTTCGATGACGTACTAATGTTGACGCCATTTTGGCAACGGACATCAGGAGAACATCGAAACGGAGGGAAATTATGATATTCATGCTGTGGGTCAACAGCTGTCTTAATAATGATAACTTTCCCTTCCACTTTTCTTTCCAATTGAGATTTCTTTAATACTCCTTTGTCCTTTCCTTGTTTGTTGTTCAAGATAGGTCGTACACAAGGTGATATTTGCGAATTGATAATACAATCGGGAAAGTTGACCGCAGTGTAGTGTATATGTGAAACTTTCAAAGAACTGATATAATTTCTATTTTTTTATTTTATATGCGGAAGTCGACAAACCTCTGTTATTGAAATTTGTATTTTTGTTGTTCGTAATATATGATTTGCAAGATGAAACCAAATACGATTAGGTGTAGTAGAATTATAATTATCTAGAACATCAATAGAAAATCTTACTTGTTCTTAGTTTTTTAGATGATTTTTTCATATTTAATTAACACTTCCTAATTTTTTCGTTGTAGCGCAACTGCAATATAGGCATGCCAGGTGAACGCTAGAAGTCCTGCCTTATTGTCGAAGTCGGTTTCCTGCTTTACTTTTTTTGCCCCCTTACAGTACAGTACATTACGTCACGGACTCAGCTTTGGTCGGTACAGAAACGTGGCACGCTGCGTTGACAGTCTGATTTCGCCATTTACACCATTGTTGCCATTTCATTAAATAATTTCCTATAATATACCATATCTCTAATTAAAGTTATTTCTGCTACGAATAATTTATGGGAATAAAACCCGATGAGAATAGGAGGTACAAAACTCCCGTGTAGTCTGCCCTGATAAACAACCCATAATCTTTCTCTGACTTCAAATAATCAAGAATGTCTTATCGTACAATTCATTAACAGAATGTTAACAAAGAAAGGGAAAACGTCCATTATATATAATGCTTACATATCACACACTTACAAACCTTGCCGTGTTGTTTTCTATAGGCCACAGTCCTGCTTTCATTCACTAATATATACATTGTTTCATCAAAAGGACAACACCTCAATTAAAATAATAATGAAGTAATTTCGGGGTCAGATATCCGTACCCTGTAACATCTGTCTTTTGTCATGTCATGTCTCCTTCTCCAGCAAGAAGCAACTCGGATATTCGAAGTCTGTGTATTTCCGTGCAGTCAGAAGTCAACACTCGGGGTTTATCAGCGCAATTTACTTCCAAAACAATTATTATTTACATGAAGCATGGTTGACACATACCCAAAATACACGTATCCGATTTGCACACTTCGTTTGCATTGCAAACTCCCATGCAAATCTTAGGATAACATCTTTTGCCACCAAAAACCGTAATCCCACAAAATGTCGAATTATTAGCACATGAGTTGTCAACTCCGCAATCAGGTTCTAACAGTTCAAATTTTAAACTTTGAAGCTTTTTCCATTATAACTATAAATACTCACGATTCCAATAAGTTCGACTCAATGAAGTGAGAGGCAGTGTTAAACTTAGACAAGCAACCGTCAAAAGGATAATCAAAATTCCCTATACAATAGAAAAGTAAACTTGTTTCTCGAATAAAGATACGAGTTACCTTTGCGTAAATCATGACCAAGCTTAAACCCGACTCTACCTATAATGCGGCTTACTTGTAGTCTTTTTAACCAGGTTGCACATAATATATATACTCTCATGTGAGATCCACATCCCCAGAATTGTGACGTAGCCGGTTTAGTACATGTCGTACGTAAGGATGTCATTGACTAGATCCGTTTTCCTGTCTCGGAACACGAGACTCATTATTGGATGAGTCATGCCATTCAAAGCTGCATGCTGCCTTTTTATCCTACGGTTATTTCAAGAATAAGCTACAGTTCCACATTCATCTATACAGACATAAACCATAAAGAAGCCCAGGTAAGGAAATAAGACCATAAATGACTCAAGAAATTAACTACACAAGACCTTCACAGCTTTCCTTTTTTACGTAATGTTTGTGTAACGTGCAATAATTTTTCCATGTTCCTTAAACTTAATTTAGATAATTCTGTTAAGTTCTGTTATATTCTTGTTAAAGTTACATTTATTATATGCTTTGGCCAATTCAGGCTTGCAGGTTCCTAGAGCGAAATTATTCCAGGCTTTATTTTTAAGTATTACTGGCTGGGGAATTTTGGCCAAAGATTTCGTTTAGCCGGTATAAACAAACTCTGCGCACTGAACTCAAGAACCCGCGCTCTCCGTTGTGCCAAAACATTCGTTTTTGTGTCTATAGCAGCAAACAGATCACCTGCCAATGACGTGAATCGGGAGTTTTACTGCTCCCCTCGCTTACTCAAACGGCTTTTGTGTTCTTGCCAAAGTATGCACTGGGCGAGTCCGCCAATTTCACGGTCGACCAAAATTGCCATTGAAACCTTATCAACGCTCTCGACACGAAAGAGTTGAACATGCTTGAGACGTGAAAAGACATGACAATGTACTAAGAAACATCGTTAGTAGTTAATTTGATGAGACCAAATTATTAAGGAGGCAAACTCATTTGTATTGACTTTGGTATGGATAACTTTTCATCTGTACAAACCACAATATCATCCAGGGCACTCGAAAACAAAAAAGGGAGGACGCCACAAGATTCGCGTAAAGATAAAATTTATCAAGGGAAAGGTAGAGCAAGAAGTATATTATGAGGCAATTTTAAAGTTAAATGGAGGGCATCATCAATCAGTGTCACAAGCACATATACTTTTCTTACACGAGCAAAATAAACCAATATTTTAATTAAGTTTCCATAATAGTAACAAGGAAGCTCACTTTTTCAAGTAGTAGAAGTAAAACGGGAGCAAGAAGTCAAACCAGAAATTGTTATTTTGTGTAAACTAAGTCCAATCGGCCGCTATCACTTGAAACTCACGCTCTTAATCTTCACCTGCAAAATGTAAGAAAAAAATCAGCAATTGGTATGTACACGACAATCTTTTTATATGTGCTAAACGATTTTTAGTTATTGCAAGTTATTGATAATATTTCGCAAAACGACTTAAAAAATACAGAAAAAATTAAAGTGAATTAAGCTCGTGCCGTACGCGTTACCAAAATATAGTTAAATCACACCTTGCACTTGTTTGTAGGAAAACTCGAGGAACTGTTCCGACGTGGCCACCGTGGTCGACATTTCTTCCATGCCTTTTTCCCATCACCATAAGCGTGAAGTAATTAGGGGAAATCAAAAAGAAAAAGCCCCAGCATCGTTACCAAAGCCGTGTTAGCATCCACAATTAATTAGGTAAGCCAGAAAGTAAATTAAAACTCAGAAAATTCAAAATATTACCGTGTTCTTCCTCTTCCTCCTCTTCTTCTTCCTCTTCTTCCTTCTCTTGGTCATCCTGACCTTGTGCTGTATCATCGTCGCTCGTGGCACCACCAGTTCGATTCTTATTGTCAAAACCGGGCTGGCTAGAAGTTAAACTTTGGTTCACAGGCTGATTCTCTGACTCCACATCCAGATCCTGCTCATCAGTTCCCCCACCCAAATCGCGCCAGGTACCTTTCCCACCCTCTTCGCCCCACCCATTCCCATTCTCTTCGTCTTTCAGTCGCGTTTTCTCTTCGGCCTCTTCGTCGTTGTCTTCTGGAGCTTTGGCTTCTTGCAATGTTTGTGCTGCAAATCTTCATTATTCAGAACAAAATAGGCATATCAATTGCCAACCACTTATATTTAAAGGGATGTTAAAATTTACCTCGGCATGACATTTTTGGCCAAGGTTTCGGCAAGGTCTGGCTCTAGTGATACTTCCCGGCTGCTCAGGCCATTAATGTCGTGGTTAATTATGGGAACCTGAGGCAATGTTCCGCGTGGCAGTTTTAGAAAGTCTTCTAGCGTATCTGTTTCATTGGCTTCGTCAAAACCTTCGTATTCCTATAGAAGATAGAAGATGTATTTCTCTTCAGTGTTTTATAATGAATTTGAAACTTACCCCACAGTATTCTTCTTCATTGAAAAATTGTGGAGGAATAGGATTCCGCACATTAGCTTTAGCCTTGGCATTTGCTTGCATAAACTTGCGGTCATCTTGCCGGCCAGGATCGGATATATCGATAGTTTGAAATTCCACACCTTTACTTTCCAGAATGAGAGTTGCTTTCATTTGCCGTTTCTTAACCTATTCGAAAAAGTAGAAAATAAAAAGTCGGCATGGACCACAAACATACCACGTAAACGTAAGAAGGAAAAGTTAAAGAGAAACAGCTATACTTGCCAACCCGGAACCGAGCAATAGCTTCAGTTCAGACGGTATGTGTCACTGTAACATTTGTCTAACTCAAATAACCCTGCGTGTCTTTTCTTTCTACTCCTCGCATTCATTGCTTAAATTTCACACCGAAAGAAAGTAGCCCAATTTATTAGAACGTGTGAGAGTAACTTACCTCCTTATTTCCTGAAACACTCGAGATGTACAGTTTAATAACCATTTTGGTGTATGCCTTTGCCACAACAAGTTTATCGCGTCAAAACCCTTGATTTGCCCCGAATGTTTTCGCTCGCTTGGGGAGTTGCCACTCGAGTTCCTGGACTGCGAACGCTTTCTACGTTCCGTTTGTAACTCGCTTTCTATCAGGACGCTCCGAACGTGAACAAGCGGGAAAACGTTCACGTGTACACAAGGTTTAATACGTTAAGCTATCATGACCCTTTCTCTTACGTTCTAGACCGCGGCAACTCGCATAAAAGCGGGTTGAGGCATATTGTAGGAGGTGGCTTAAAAGCAGCAAACCGCATAAATGGATTCAGCCATGTTGTAGGAGGTGTTTTAGGGGGAGTAAGGTTTCAAAATGAAAAAATATTTGTTGTAGAAGAGACCAAACTACATGTTCTGGCTGAAGAACCCCTATGTAAACTATGCATATTAACCGAGTAATTAATTATTTAGCGGTTTAGGCTCCGCCCCTTTCCGCCAAATTTCACATTTTCCTATCCTTATAACACGGGGGGACAGTTATTGGACGGAGTCCTGGCGCCTTTATCTATGAGCGCATTCAAAATCGATCCCGGTTCTCATAGGGACATCATCGTCGCCTTTAGTTTGAATACTTAAACAAGTCTGTAAGTGCTTTGGTTAATTTACACGCTGATAGGCTCTCGACTTCGAAGCCGACCCGAAACTTGCCCAAAGGCTCTCATGCGCGGGTCTCGGCCCGGCACGAACGACGTTTCTCACACGTAACACTATAGATTCAAAGTCGGGGTTTTCAAGGGAATAAAACGATTGTCTATTTTAACGGGGTAAAACAAGTCACTGAACAATTAAAGGAAGCAATGGTGTCTAACGTTGGAAAGCAGACGAAGATTTTGTCCTACGTCGTCTAACGTGCGGTCAGCGTTAGAGTCGTACGGCAACAACGTGAATCCGGAACAGACAGTCGGTTAAATAGTCAAGAGTCTTTGTTACTTTCATACGAAGCATGGCTTTCGCACATGTGTTTGCAGTTAGGTGCTTGTCAATTAAGGTATAGACAGCAGCATGGTGCATTTTCCGGCTTTTATTGCGCTGGGATTTTTTTCGCTCATGACGGAGCCCGCGAGATGTGGGTACGGTACCGGTCGGGTTAAAACCCAACCGAGATGACTGATTGCCTTCCAAATCTCCCGGATCGGAGGAACTGGAGTCAGAGGTGTTACTCTATGGTCTCAAATAGGTGCGCATTCCCGGTATTAGTCAGTGCTTCCAAGTCCTTCGAACGAGATTAGATAACTTCGACTAGGTGGAGCGCCGTTTAAGTGTTTATTCATAAATCGACAATACTTCCCGTTTACTAATATCGCTCAATTCCGTAAAAATAGCACGTACTTGTCTTAAAGTACGAAAAGAAATGTACACGCTATAGGTCAAAGAAGAAATTGTTAAACTTTGTTAGCAGTAAGAAAAAGAATTACCATTTTCTTTCATCATTTCTTCGCTATACTTTTTACTGTATGCTTTCTGATGTTGATTGAACGATGCAACTATTCCTACAAGTCATATATAGGACAGTTTATCATAGCGTCATATTGATGCGTCAAGTTGATGTTTCTTGTCATCTTCTCTGTCGGCTTTCCTGTATAACTTATCGCGACCATCATTTCCTTTACAACCAGGAAAAACTTTTCTTTTGCTGCGCTAACGCAAAAACCGCGATAAAAAGCTCGGCTGGCCAGACGTGCGAACAGCAACTGTCATTTGGCGCGAAAGAGATGCGATTTCACTGCGTTCTTAGTGAGTAGTCATCGCCCGAACCATTGTCAAAACCACGATTACATGCTAGTCCCAAGGAATTGGTTAGTTTTGATCAACAGTGGAATGAGTCTGAACGCYAATTTTGATCTTTGTAATAGAAATTCATATATTTTCCCCGAAGAGCTTTTGTTGACTTGTGTGAATAAGATTTAACGAGTATATTAGTGCTACTGAATGGTCGCTATGTGGTTCAAAGTTGAATATTGCAAAATGCTAATGATTAGCCTGGTGATAGGTACAGGAGGATTCATACATGTGCAAAATGAGAACGATACAATCGAGCCTTTACCCAATACCAGAGAAATTAATACCACGGCTCGTTCCATAGTTGGGGACACTGGGCAATCTGAACCCAAATTGAGTGTAAACTTTACAGATGGGAGCTTAGTGCTTGCAGAAAATACTACAGGTTTGAGTTACGATGATGCTAA